>CAJQZM010044966.1:0-16448 GCA_907164665.1 Colias nastes
CCTCATATTGGTTAATAGCTACCCCAAAAACCATGAAAATGACACCCGTGACGAAATGATGTCAAATTGTCGTCGGCGCCATTTTGGATTTTAGATTTGACCTCATATTGATTAATAGCTACCCCAAAAACCACACACATTTGCAAATGTGTTTGCTACTTAGGAAAAGTTCAGATTTAAAGATATAGGTAATGTGAATGTGTGGTAACGAATTTAATTTATTTCATTCCGACTGTTTCTCGGAATAACATACATTTACTAAGAATTGCATACAATGCCGGGTTTAATATATTGCCGGTAACATAATATTATGTATGATAATAATTCTTAAAAAAGTATTTTATACATTTCTTAAAAAGCTTCGATATTGTATACAATAATACAATTCATATTCAAATTGTTGTAAAATAGTCACACTTTTTTAAGTTGGTTGAATACACTAAAATACTTATAAGGATCGTACCTACTAATAAAAGTAACAAAATGAATTTTTAAAGTTCCCAGTAATCTTCTGGAATCAATTTCAATAAAAATATAAAAAAAAAAAAATAATATCAAGTATGAAGATGGTCTATAAAATGGAATGCGCTATGTTTACGTGAGCGTGATGTTCCCGCGAACCACGTGGCGACGTTAGATACCTAAATTTGAGTAACGCAGATTTGTGACAGCGTCCTTAATTAGGGATATACATTAATTAATTATACATTGATGCAATATGAACACATTGAGCCATTCAGAACAATTCATAATCTTGCGGAGATGACAATTTAGTCGCTATAGCGTTAAAATTGTATGACGAATCAAACCTAAGAATAAACCGCGACAAAACTGTCAGTGAAAAAGCCCTGATCCTACAGTACTAAATGTCATTTCCTCGGCACGATTACTGCAATTTATCTAAGCCATAACATCCAGCGGATTACGAACGATACTAGTGAAATCAATGTCAGTTAATATAAATTATGAGTTTGCATAATCAAGGTTTAAAATTTAATCAAGCGTTGTTATATTGGTCCATATCTCGCTTTAATCATGGAGCGTAGAAGCGAGTTATGTGAAGTCTCGTAAAATGTGATCGTAAACGCCGCATCCACTTACTTTTATTACTTACTACCTCCATGTGAATGTTTCGTAGGAAATCAGCTTTATTATAACTCAATATACGGGGAAATATTAAACTTTAAATATTATTGTCGGAAAGTTAAAGTTCAGTTTCTCTTTCCAGTTAATGTTTGACTACTTTATGTAATAGGTATGTGACAAGCGAAATTGCGTCTTAAATTAAAGCTGATATTGTTTTTATTTGTTTTAACTATTATGGAGATTATGCTAAATATACTTTAATACATGAGGATACACAGTAGGAACAGTAGCGTATAATACCCTAATTTACGACAATTGTCTCAATTCCGCGTTCAGCCAAACAGCTTTATATCTTGCACATAAAATGTTCGGTGATAATCCTAATTTGTTGCCATTCAAATAGCATAATATTATAAACATAACTGTTTTGATCTAATTCGAAATATTAATAGATATCGTAACAAATTGTATCATCCTTGGCAACAACATCGGTTAGTTTAATTATATTTGAAAAGTGTCTTTTAGTTATTTCTGAGTAATAAGGAAATCAAAGTCCTCAATTATTTTACATCTTTTACATTATATTTGTTGATTCTGAAAACGATTAGCTGTAAACAAATAGGCTCGTATTAGTAGTGTTGTTTCGATATAAGTCGTAAACAAGGATACAGACACTGTCAATTATAGGTATCATAAATATGTGTAAGTGAATAAATTACTTGTGAAAAACAAATGGCAGAAAAATTTATGAGACCGATATATGTTAAAGAACTAGTAATTTTACCAACATAAGACGTATATCAAGCACATATTATATAATGATAAATTGTTATTCAATCTATCAAAGGATCTCTTCAATGGAACATTAATAGGCAGGTGATAATACTAATGGTTCCCTAACACTATAACTGCGCTAACACAACATGATGATCCAATGCAAAACACAATCGAACACTTTAACGAGCAACTTTGTATTCAAACATTTGTGCAAAAAAACGTCAATTGCTCCCCAAGAATGTATAGACTACTAGGTTTCCGCCCGCGGCTTCGCCCGCGCAGTCAAAGAAAAACCCGCATAGTTCCCGTTCCCGTGGGATTTCCGGAATTGCGTCATTTTCCCGGGATAAAAAGTAGCCTATGTCCTTTCTCGGGTATCAAAATATCTCCATACCAAATTTCATGAAAATTGGTTCAGTAGTTTAGGCGTGATTAAGTAACAGACAGACAGAGTTACTTTCGCATTTATAATATTAGTATGGATAGTGTATACCTATAGTGCAAGGCAAAAATACCCTGCGACACTTCCCTTAAACAGAAGCTAATAATAAAAAGATAACAAACACGCCATAACATTTTATCCGCCCCACAATATGTGCGAAGTTTAAAGCAATTTGTGCTGCCGGTCAGCGGTATAAGCGCTTAACAGCGCTCTCAAGCACTTTACTGGCGATTATTTTTACTGATCTAGCCAAACGTTTAGTGTTATTGTGGGCTTCAGCCTTCAACGTTATTGTGCTCGTAAAATAAGTAATAATGTAAATAGTTTTATAGTGCTACTTGATATATGTGGCGAGAAAGCCCTTTCTGGACATCAAGCTCACTAAAAGTACCCAAAAGTAGAAAAATTAGTTTTAAATTATTTTTCTATTCCGTATGAATTGGGAACGCGAACAGATGACCAGCTTTTTTATCTTTACAAAAACGAGTACCAATTCAAAGGAGAATAAAAATCAAATAATAACTAAACTACAGAGCTTTGAAATTAGTTCTTTACACAAGTTAAAAGTAACTCATAAATGTCATTCGTCAACATTGGAAAGCCGTCGCACAACGTTGTTGATCCGAAACTAATAGCTCGTTGAAAGAGCATATTGTATTTATTTTATAGTTGTTTTTAATGGAGACTTAACACCCATGTCGAGAGTACTTATAGGTGTAGAGTTGGGGATAAAGAAGTTTATACATTTACATTGAAACTTATTTGAAATTCATACGCATGAGTGAAAAACTGTTTATAGAGCCAGACATTGCATTTGCAGTGCATTTTCTAATAAGTGACGGTCTATGTTAAAGAATAGATGCTTTGCTGGTTGAAAATCCTGCAATTATCATCAACTTATCTTTATTTGAAAGCTCATTCGAATAAGTAGATATGTGCCTTTTCAGAGAGAGGAAAAGTGTGAGAGAATAAAAAATAAATATTTCACGATTTGAAAAATAATTCCTAAGTGTACATGCTTCTTAATATTTGAAATATATTACAATATTAGTAAGAATTATGCGAGACGCAATAAAAGTTACAGTGTTTGAACGTGAAGTGTCTTTGACAGCCGCTAGCCGGTCGGCGGGAAGTGGAGCACTCGTAAACGTCTTTCATTATGTTTTGTTAAGATTAAAATATATAATACAGATTAAATAATACAATTGGTGCCTGTTCATGGTGGTAAGTTCTAGAATAGAAAAAACAATTATGCAGTGTTATTAGATATTTTTAGAAAATCATAATATAATGGATTGGCTACGAATTACGATGTAGATAATTTTTCAGTTGTGATTTTTTAAATGAATTATCCTAAAATAATATCGTTATAATCAAATGCAGCGATGTTAATTCAAGTGTTAAGGAACAAAATTACCAATTAACAGTACTTTGCAATTTGCATATAAAAAGACTTAACGTAATTATGCAAATATTGTTCTTTTTATAACATTGCATTGCGCAGTCGCTTTAAAACTACAAACAGACAATTTGAAGGCTATAAATCGATAAAATTTGCTAAATTTATAACAAAAAGTATCATAAATTGTGTTTTATAATGTAATGTACAAAAGTTTTAATGAGTTACAAGTGTACATTAACAACTAAACAGTTTGTTTTTTCCAGAATTTACTTAGAGAAGTATGATTGGAATATGTTGAACTTTATTTATTATTTATATTACGCTCTATTACCTATATCTATAGTAAAAGCAAGCATAATATTGTGTCTGTTGCTCCTTCACATTGATTTCTTATTCAATATTGCATAAGTATAAATTACCATAGTATTAATTTAAAAAAATATAGCCTTCTTATTTCGTCATTGTATTTTTTTACATGTAGGTAATTATTACCCATTTTCATGTTATACAGATTAAAGATATTGCATTAGAAATTGAAATTGAGATAAGGCTTTATTAATTGCTCCAGATAAATATAAGAGGATATCTGAGCCGTGTTCCAGATAAATATAAGAGGATATCTGAAATATTTAGGGACCTGAGGCAGGATTATCGTAGAACTTTTACCTTTTCCGTGAACCCTTAAGAGTTTAGACCGTTAGGCCATAGTCTCATAGACCCATAGACTTATTATCTCACCCAGCAAATCTACAAATAATGCTATAAAAATAGATATCATTAGAATTTCATTTTTATTTGTATACGTATTCTAATAAAAGTTCGCTTTAATAATCACTCATAATTTTTTTTGCAAGGAATTTGTATCATCAGACAGTCGCCCAAGGACATAACACATAGACACTAAAATTATAGTACAGATTTAAGTTTTTGTTTATTGACCACTAAATTAACAGCTAATTACCGAGGTAATAAACTAGTTCATCTTGTGTTT
This sequence comes from Colias nastes, assembly GCA_907164665.1. Taxonomy (NCBI): domain Eukaryota; kingdom Metazoa; phylum Arthropoda; class Insecta; order Lepidoptera; family Pieridae; genus Colias; species Colias nastes. Next base: position 4,699 of record CAJQZM010044966.1, read on the forward strand.
AATTTTCAAATTGAGCATATTATCGTGGCATACCGACCCTAGTCTTTTATAACTATAAAACATAATTACAGAAGATTACCGCCCAATCTAGATGACACAAAAACGTATAGGTATTATAGTCGGCGATGTACACTGGACCGTCTGTATTGTTTTTGCCCTCACATAGTTGTAAGACAATTATAATCTTTAGTATTATCGTTTGTCTGCTATTAATTATTAGTACAAAATACTTTGACGCGGGAGATAACTGCTATGTGCATTGTGCAAAGCAGTCTCATTTTAATATCAAAATATAAGACTCTAGATTTGCTTACTGTTTCAGCAACGCAGATTATGGTCCTTATGATTAATTGCATATGCAATTGGTACAAGACAATCCATGCTTTATTAAGAAAATAATTATTAGAAATAATTCCGACAATTTTAAGTAGGTAGGTACCTCTATATTTGTAACGGTTCATCCGTTACGTACGGTCAAGACCGTATAATTCAGATATAAATAAGGTAGGTAGGTATCTTTGTTTACGACTTAATTTAGCATAGAGAATGCTTCAATATCCGATTAAATAAGATTGCACAGGTACAGTTTTTATTGCCCTTATTGTAAATAGGTTCCCAGGACGAATTATATTAAAAAACAAACGTCAGAATGTATGAATCAAACTGCTTCGTATATCATAAGTACAAAGCCCAGTATCCCATCTCGCGATGAAGTTATAACTCTTATGTTTAATGATCACAGCCGATGGCCAACAAAAACACATCATATTTCATGTGGTTACACTTTTAATAAGGGAAATTATCATGTTGGGTGGTAAAACCAGTTTTAAATAATTCAGCGCAATAATTTACACCTTTTTATAATGATTGGGGCGTTGACATAGTCGCTCACAATAAAAACGGGATGATTATTGGATTCTCTTTGTGATTAAATTAACGTTTTAGTCCTGTGAGTTTAATCTTCTAGTGTCAAGAAGCAAAAAATTTTGCGTTTTGCTTCGTTACATTGATATATCTATAAGAAATGCAGATCTGAGTACAATACGCAGGTATATTTTAATTTTTTTTCAGATTGGCAGAACACTTTATGACAACTTAAAGATTTGGTATGTGTTATCGTATACTGTTCGGTGCGATAAATCTGTTAATTTAGTGGTTTTAACGGACAGAGTCCTGGAGGAGCGTAAAAAAATTTAGCCAAAATTTATGTTTGCAGGTACAGGAAATCACTGTGATGAGAGAAAGTTGACCGCATGTAATATCTCCTTATCCAAACTTGGTAAGGGTAGATCTTATGACTACCCTCATGGCCGGTTTACTAGCGGTTACGATAAAAATCATACAATTACCTAATTCAAAATGTAATTAGTAATCATAATATTCACTTTTGGCTCAATATTTTTTATTCCGATTCTCATAACTTGTACTGCTGTATTTTGATTGGTGCTAAATAAAGAGAGATCATTATTATGCCCAAAGAAAAAATTAACTAACCTAACCTTATTTAAAGCATTTAGTCACCAATTTAAAAAGCTGAAGCATCAGCTACCGTGGTAAAAATACATGAATAAAATTATTGTAAATCTAAAAGTTTATTATGGCGGGTCTTTTGGTTGCCGTCGTCAAAATTAATGACCGTATTTTTACGAGTGTCACCACATGTGAGGTACCAAAGCTGATGGTGTATACTTGATTTAGTTAACAGGTTTGGTATGAATTCATATTGTGTGTCTTTTGTGAAATTGGTAAGTCAATTTGAAACGTATCTAGTGTATAGTGTCCTGTAAAGTACAAAGGGAATTTTTTCTCTTTTTATTACAGGTCCACACGTTATTTGTTAAATCAAGACACGCGGCAGCGTGTCAAGCCGAGTTCAAGCGAAGAGAACTGGCGAGCAGCAGCCGTGTGTATATTTACACGAACCATTTCGAGCCACTTTTCACCCCCTTATAACTCGAAAACTATTTAAGTTAAATAAACCAAATTTGGTACATATCAAGAGGACCTCAAGATAAACAAGAACCTTAAATTTCATAAATACAGATTAAACAGTTGCGTAGATATTAATATCCAAAAATCGCAATTTTTAAGACTGACTGACTCATAGATATATACAAAACCTAACCCACTTCCAGATGACCTAGAAAGTTCAAATTTTGTAATCAACTAGGTAATAGTGTGTGTACAAAGGAAAAAATCAGAAAATACTGAATTTATCTGTATTTATTTTTTTTTTCAATGACATTAATTTTGTAAGTATGGAAAAATGGAAAAGTTTATAAAAATAGAAAATATTATATTCACCATAATAGTGTTAAAATATAGATCAAAACTAATCAGTGGCCGAAAAAAGTTTTGAAATCCATCAATAAATGACTGAGATATAGATTATTGAAGTTTACATATTTTAGCACGAAACATCTGTAGATTCGATGCGCCTCTGACATCACACTCACTCGCGCTAGTATCGCTAGGGCAGATTACTTCGATTGCATGATTTCTTTATTCAAAACTGTTATTAAACGTAAAATAAAAGGAAATTGTAATAAAAATATTGCTCATACAGTTAAAAACAATATATAATTTTACATATTCACATTTATTTATTCTTTATTTAGGAGTGTTTAGTTTAGTTTTAATTTCAGTGTAATGGAAGAAGGCTTCGTCGAAGGTCGAAATGATTTAATTTGCGTAATATTAATATTAATATAAGTGAAACATCTTTAGGCGCGTTGAGAGTAAAATTTCAAGATCGCGTCATGGCAATACCGTCACGTCATGGAGTAAGGCGACGATTCTTCTACAACGATCTTTGCATCTTGGTAATAGTGTGTGTACAAATTCACGATGGATGTTTAGAAAATCATGTAATTTTTTAAACAGAAAACGAGTTTAAAAAATTGCAGATAATGACAGGGCAACGTGCGCTGACATTCATAACATACAAGAAAATATAGAAAATAATACTAAACAAACCATACAGAGAAACCGCAAGAAAAAAAAATCGTATATAAAAAGTATTATATTCTTAAAGTAAATCAAATTTGCAGAGTAATTTTCTGTACAAAAAGTAATGATATCCCACCAAAAACATAAATGTAAAAATTGGAGCCGAGTTCAATCGTTGACTTAATTTGCCAAAAAAAGAAATGAGATCTAAATGTGTGCCAAGTTCTTTAGACAGTCCAGAAATTTATTTACAAAGATGTATTAAGTTCTTAGGTGAACTGAAAACTCAATTGTTTTATTTTCCCTTAGAGAACAACGTTTATTCTAAAATATGATTTTTTTAAATTTAAATTATATAATTATTTTCACAAAGCAAACAACTAATGACCTATTGAACCCCATAATTTGATGAGGCTAGTTTTACATATGTACTGTTTATATTTTATGAGGTTCTAAAAACTAGCCAAGTTATTTTTAGTTCTTACGCTCAAGTTAAAATAAAACCATGCCAGTTAATCAATCCGGATGCGTATTAGCAAACATGATATAAATCAGCAAGAAATTATTTCAGTGTAGTATTAAGGTGTTGACACACTTGGCACCAACTACAACTTTTCTTTATTTACTTGTATCAAGGCGGTAAAATTCAAAACTGGCAAGAGATGGCACAAGATTGATTATAATTGAAAGCTCTTATATTGTCGAAGGTTAAGACTTACTTTGCGCCGTTGTACCATTCTAGTACTATAGACAACCGTCTTATATTATGCATTAGTGGCCAACTATAACACAACATTTATATTAACAAAGTTTACCTTACGCAGGCAGATGTATCTTCTAAGCTCTAATTTCCATAGGTATTTAATATGGTAATTTCACATAAGCCTTCACTTTATTCGTTTGTTACATGGAAGGAAAATAAGAAAAGAAAATAAATAATATAATATAATTACATGTATTTAATAAACGTAAAACCGTAAAACCCTAAAAACGTTAACGTTAGGTTAACCGTAAAACGTTATTTACCTAGGTACATATTATCTAGGTATCTAGTGACTTCCGACTACTGATATGCTGGATGCTGGTGTTAGTTATGTGTGAACGATGCAGGTGTTATAAATAAAACATAGCTCTTTTAAAATAAGTATTAAAGTGCAATGATACAAAAAGTTTTTGACGGCTTTGAAAACAACGTCATAAGATTCTCACACACGGAAATAGACACAGGTGTAACTTATAATAAAAATAACAAAGAACCCAGTGTGCCACCGACTTTACCAGCCAGTTGTTAACTCCACGGGGTTGTTTTACAAATACTTTGCCGCGGTGGCCGCGCGCGCGTGATTTTACTGTAAACATGGTAATATGTACGCCGCAGGTTATTTGTCATACGCATTAATGAGACGGGACTCGGGGGTCTGAACTTGAAATGTCGACTTTGCACTTGAAACTTTTTATACGTGAACCGTGAAAAAAAAAATGTAAAATGTAGTTTGAGTTAGATTATAGAAACAGCAATATGCATGTAGGTGTTCTTTTGAACTTTAAAGATTGAGGATAAGATTTCGATTAAGAAAACAGTTTTTCAAATCATTTTGAATTATCTGTGAAAATAAATCGTAGTAATACCTTTTTCACACTAATAGTTGTATACGTAGTATATTATTATTAGTCTGTGCTAATAGATAGGACGATTCTGCCCCAAGATTAACGGTTCAAAATAATTATTTAAATGCCGTTCATTTTTTTAATAAACAATGCACAATGTGGTTTGATGGCATATGACATTCAATAATGGGGTGAAACGTGAATACAAGAAAAAATTACTAAGTCACGTTGGGGTTAATTACAAGCTGATAGCTTTGTTACTACACAGTTAGTATTTCAGTTTTTTTTATCGAAATGTCCTAATAGGAGCGGAAACATTGTAATATGCAATGTGTTTCTCGCATTCTAATGATAAAAATTGTTTTTTTTTTTTATTGCAAGACTTTTTGCTTTCATTCACGATTGATAGAATGGGTAGCCAATTGACTTGAATAAGGTCAATGAGCATCAAATAAAAATGTTAAATGCAATGTAAGAACTAACCAAAATGACAAAAATAAGCCCTTGAACATTTGAATTTGTTAATTGTTACAAGCAGAAATCATCCTGAACGGAATTGGGAATAGCCATTCTACGATATCTAAGTAAAACATTAATAGATGGGGTGAAGAGACAATATTTATTTCTACAACAAACGACGTTTATTTTACGGGGATTAAAATTCAAGTCAATTTGTTCTATATTCGAAAAAATATTATATGTATATAATCAGTCATAACAAGTTTAACAGATAATATTTAAAATTATGTTCATATTTAATATCAATGTAACCACACTAATAGACTACTCTATTACATTTATATGTATAATTGTCCATATTGTGCCAATAGTGATGTTCGTCAAGAACAAGGCATCGAACTTTCCCAGCAAGCAAGTTTCGCCGGCTTCTGGCCTTCGTTTCCATGCACCTACAGGCCGGTCTACTTAGTCCAACAGCATAACTGCACAAGTGTGTTCCGCCAGCTGTTGTCAACTGGACTTTTTATATGTTTTAAGGTAGAAGAGACTAGCGGTTGTTATTATTTTCTTATCTTCAGAACGTTCCGGATGGTCGCTATAAGTAGCCCATGTTTTAACAAGATTGAAGTACTTAGTCGTTCCGGTTAATTGAGTTGCAAACGTTATGAACAATTGTAATCACTAATTAAGAAAAAAATCATATATTATGTACACCCTTGTTAAGTCTACGTACCCTTATAATAAATACTATTCAGTAAGACAGCAAGGTTTCAATGATAATGAACCTTCAAGTTCAGTTAAAATGGAATTGAAGTGACGTTCGTTCACTTGAAATACACATAATAAATTATATAATAATTTATAACTCTATCTTTTTAATTTTTATTACAATCCTTTGAAGGGTATTAAAATATTCAATTTACGTAAATACATATGTAAATTACAATTCAGAATAATCCTTTTATAACTTTTTCGAAGCCGGAATAATGACGTTTTTGTATTTTAATGAAGCAAATAAAAGCGTAAGGTTTATAGGAATAACTTAATTAATATCAAATACTGGGATCTTAATAACATCACCTGTACATTTACGGAGATTTTACATAGTCAAGCGGGTTATTTTTAAATTTGACTTTGATGTATTTCTTCATTATTATGCCTTGTTCTTCAGAATGATTTAGGTACTTAAGAATTTATTCACACGATTAAAACCCAAATAGGAGCTGTGCAGCTGACAATATTTAAAACGATGGTAGATTGAGTTATGATTATTATTCACTTTTTCTTATTAAGCTATTGCATAGCTTCTATCGCGGGCCTTGAGCGCGGGGACCGAATCGATAAATTCCGTAACGAAAAACCTCACGCTCCCCACTCCGACGGGCGGAGGTGTGGCTTGAAGGCATAGCATGCAATAGCTTTACCGCGGCAGTCCCCGAGTGCCACACGTCGTTTTTTCTTTTCCTCGATTATCTAGTTACGTGCTATTATAAACCTTCTTTTCGTGTATTTTTATGTTATAGATAATATAAACACTTATAAATAAATGCAACGAAACTTAGAGAGTAGGTAGTCATTAAAATATGCATATTAGCCATAAAAAGCCATTTAAACATGATATTATTCGTATAAGAAACGTTAAAAGCTTTGTCTTGTATGCCCATTACAAATTATGAATATTAATGCATTGTTATGTTTCATAAGTGAAGTTTAACATAAGACTCGTTGAAGAATTCACACATCTTCATGCAATAACGTATACAATAACAATATTTCAAAAATAATTATTCGCTTTTAAAAATAACCCACTTTCTTATTCTTAGATAATAATAAAATTCACTTGTTTTTCTTATGTACAAATATCAGCTTTTAAAATAGTAATAATTGTTCAGATTGTGTGTATTACATATCCACTGGCCACTGAGAGATACGGTGTTATGAGATTCAACTAAGCAAACTTCTTTTAAAGTCGAAAAAGATTCATCATTGCCGACAAAAACATGAGAAACAGTTTAACACAGGCGACGTCAACAATATTATTATTCATATAACAAGTCATATTAAATTGATGAGAATTAAAACAATGTAAAGTATCTTGTCACTGTGTCCAAACCACATTAATTGTAATCCAAAAATCGACATGATAAATTAAGCGATCGGTCTGATAAAGTGCATAATTTATAAAAAATAATCTCAACATATATCAAGGAGTGGCGAAGGACACATGTCAGGATAAAACATCGCTTCAAGCTTATGCCTTGACCCGATTTTTGCAACAATGTTGCGTCGCTGTTTCAAATATGGCGATAGGAATGCCATCCGCGTTTAATTTTTGTGATTGATGCACATAAGGCCTGAATTTAAGTTTATTGTCACTTAACGAGATATATTTTATCCGCATTTTGTAATACTGGGCTTAATTAATGGCGTTTTATGTAAAAACTGCGCCACCTTAGTTAGAAGATAAATGTCAAATTAAGGTCATTTGGTTATTGGGACAGGTTTTGGCTTGAATGTAATGGTGGGATTAGATGATGTGGGAGGGAGGTTTAAATTTTTTAGAGCATAAAGCATGTAGAATTCGTAGATACAAAATATTATAATAAATTAAATTTATACGAAAATACATCGCGAGTCTGAACGAGCTTTTTGTTCTTAATTTTTCTGTTGTTATTATTTTCTATAAATATAATAATTAATGAATGATAAAATTTGTACTTCTTTACAATTGATGTTGGTTGTTCGATGTTCGTATTGATGTTATAATTAAATTAATATCCAAGGTTTATACGGTTGTCTGGTGATGAAAATGGTTGTCTCAATTTGCCATAAAAAGATGTGGTGTCCTACAATTTACATTGTACATACTACCTACATAATATAATGTATGTAAAATATTTTCATGCATCCCATATTCCATAAATATTATGTAACTTCTTATAAGTTCTAGGAATCGCAGGTGTACTGAGAGTTTATAGTTTACTAGAAACGTAATCTAGTACCCGCCCAGCTCACTGAACGAAGGCTTTCCATAAACCCTAAGAGGTCAGTTCTATTGGTTTTCATTTCGTCTTAGACTTTTAAATTGTTCTTAGAAGTCCTGGCGTTTGGTCCGAGTAGCCCCTGCGGTGGTAAGTCAATGTATTGTGATAATTATACAGTAGGTATAATACTGGAAACAATAATTGGACAGCAAATTATTGAGTGTAATGAAATTAAGTATGGTTTACTTGTTCAAAAATATTAATATTTTATGTTAATTTGACTTTGCTCTTGTTGATGGAACAAATTGTAGATACTTACATGTAATTGGAATTCTAGAAAATCAAAAAGAATAATGATATATAACTGTCGAAAAAGCTACCTACTATCCATACTTCTGAAATCTAGCTCAATTATTATAAACTAATGGTATTCACAAAATTTAAAACGTAAAAGACAATAACTAAATTTGAAAAATGACTCAGGGCGGCTTGGTTGAATATTTCAACTAATAAAGTCAATAGTTCCAAAAGGATGAAATCAACTAAATACATAATAATTATTTAATCTCAAATTTTTGCAAAGCCATCCTCCACCGGTATGCTGTAATAAGTCGTTTAGGTCTTAATAAACATGGTTGCAATTCTTATACATAAGCTTATACATCACACGAAACAATTTAAACGTTTTGGACAGATTTAATGAGCGCTAACCATAAACTATCCCGACGTGTTTGCAGCCAAACTGGTTTTGGTTAAGAACACAGTTGAAACCAAAAACCGCAACACGATGACCTGAAAACCACCTTAAACCTATTTGTGAAAGGTAAATTAAATGTTTTAGTGGACTAATATGTTATGGAAGAGTGTACTACAAATACCTACGAATAAATATCCATTTCGAATATTTCGCAAGGATCATAATTAACTTACAAATAATCTTATACTAAACAGTGTAATGAAGTTAAACTCTAACAAGTCTGTTTCATGCTTTATCTGGAGTATTGGTCATTTATATAGTATAATTTACGTCTGGCAACATTCAAACTAATAAATAATTCAAAGCTTAATCACAATACTTTAAAGTTAAAATTAAAGCATTAGAGCTAGCGCGCACGAGCAACTTTGTCTCCGCAACTATTTTGTCTCCGCAACTATTTTGTCTCTCCACCCATGGGCTAGTATGAAAGTGCGCGCACGTAGCGACGCAACTCCCCATACAATTGATGGGAGAGACAAAATAGTTGCGGAGACAAAGTTGCTCGTGCGCGCTAGCTCTTACTGAGAGAGACACAAGTTATTTCTTAAAAAAATATTTTACAGACGTTCATCAAGGTGATTTATATTTTAAATATAGTAATCATCAGCTATTACTCTTGACATGTAAAACCGCTTCTCGTATTGAGTTTCATATTTTTTTTTATGTTAAACATTTACAACGTATAATGAATCCAAGATTCACGTGTGAAGTATTAAATCATCTCGAAAGATGCGCCGACATCTTTAAAATCATATAAAATTATCTATCGTATCGTGATATTACAGATCGGCTTTAAGTGAATCAATTTCACAAATCACTTAATAATATCTGGTATTATGAGCGCACACGGCGGGGGTCGGCGTTAGGGTTGCCATGTGATCGTAAAACGGCAGTACATTTAATCATGTTATCTTTTTAATATACCTAAGATATAGTCGACCCGTACAAATAGATGTATATCTGTTACTACATTAATCTATGCAGAATCTACAAAAATCATATTTTTTTTTGTAATTGTACTATTATTGTTGGATCCTCATTACTTGTAATATGAACAAAATGATTTTGATGAAGTGGCAGCCCTAGTTGTTGCTATCAATAAATCTTCGCATCAAAACACGGACTGTGAATCTCAAACAGCAAGAAACTTGTAATTTTCCTGTGCAAAGTTTTAATTATGATTTCCATACAAAGTTTGCGTACAAATGACATTGCATGTAAGCTGGATGATATTATGCAGGAATGTAAAAGAGATTGAAAATAATACTAGTAGGTAAGATATTCAGATTACACCACTTTTATGAATGTAAATTGCTATTTTCTTCCGTTCAATACAAAACTTTACTTAGTAAATTTTCGTTTTCTGACACTAAGTGTACCATAAAGTCTCTTACACTAAACGATGTAACCATAGCCTAGTTAAGAGTCCTATATTTGCTAAGGGCGCAATTCCAGAACGAAAAAGGAGCGAATCTTTAAAGATACTGTAGATAAGCAACATAAAAGCCCAACTTAATACATTGAAAAGGATTGTTTCAGACAGAGCATGGGTTTTGATAAAATCAGTATTGGAATGTGAAGCAACAGTTTAAGGAACGTTACACATTGGTTTTCTTTTTGCATCGATGTAACAACGATCAAAATGATTGTGTTTATACATGTTAAACTTCTGTTTGATGCTGAGGATATTAATCATATTAATTGTTTTAAGATGTTTTCTTAAAATAATAATATGAAAATGTACCAATAATTTATTTGACAGATGGAAACACTGCGTAGTAAGAATGTTTCGTCCAGACTACCGGTATGAGCAAAACATTCTTAAGTAAGTAATCCAGTTGGACATTTACGCATTCGTAAGATTAATTATAAAAAAAATTATCTTAATAAATCAGACGAGTTTCCAAAAGGTTAAAAAGTGAATCGCTATCCACTATCCACTGTGTATACCAAGAAGCTTATATCTAATACACTGGAGATTGCACTATGACCATTAACTTGTAACAAGAAAATATGACCTTGAATGACGTCAGTGTTGTTTTTTGTCTCTTTCTGTGGAGTGACCACGCTGGTTTGTATATTCAGGATTTTTCGAAATAGAAAAAACTAAAAATCATGGTCTATAAATAATAACGACATATATTTTTAACAGTATTTATATTATAATATTACTGGTCATACTTTATAGGTACATACAATTTTAATTGGTATAGAATGATAGTTTTAAATAACTTTTGGCTACAAAGCTTGGATATGAACCGATATATAGCATTAACATCCTTTGTAAATAGAGGAAAGTTGTGTTTTGCATCAGATGCTGTTTACCAAATTGTAAGCTACTCAGATCTTCTTTTTAAACGCGTTGCTTGGACGGGTCAATTTCAAGCCAAAATCATCAAAGAAAAACTGTTTATAGCAGCCTTGCACAAATTTCAGCTAACTTTACAAAGTTTATTTTTCAAAAGGTATTTTTTTCTGGGTCGTAATCCTCAGTAATTTTACCCTTGATGGGCACATATATTTCTTTTTATTTTACTTTTTGGAAAGCTGAAATACGTAAAACAAAAAAATATGAGGTAAGTTAAAAAAGTATAAATTTCAATGTAAAAACGAACAATCTTATAACTACATGTGAGTGCAATACCGATGTCGTGTGTTGTTTCATTACTAGTAACAATCTTTAAAATGGTGTTCTAAATTTCATCATAATATTGTTATTACAATATATTCTCTTCGCTATCCATAAAAACTCGTCATCATGGTTACCTTACTTGTTAAATTTGTTTATTGAAAACTTGTTGAAAAATGATAAAGTATTAGGAAAATAACAAATTTAACATGACTACTTACTAAAATGATGCAAAATTTTACAATTTTTGCCATTGAAATGATTCTAAACAGGTAAATGCAGGAGTATTGAGGAATATTGTAAATAACGTAAATATATGCCTGTGAAATTCTATGCCAGAATTTGGTGTCCAAACACTTCTGCA
>CAJQZM010044973.1:0-11130 GCA_907164665.1 Colias nastes
GGATTAAGTATTTCATATAAAATTTATTACTTACCTACCTAACTAGTGTTTTTAACGTAGGCCCGCCCATACTAACATGTATTTAAGTACATAAAGTATGAAAATTTTGAGTGAAAATTTACTCTACATTATTATACTGTTAAATCTCATAATAAATCATAACTGATAAACTTCTCTATAGACAGGTAAAAGCCATTCACGAAAATCTGTCATACATATTATCTATATTTCCGTTTAGATTATTTATCTAACGCACAAAAATATAAGTGGGGCGCGCCTTTTTCAGGAAAAAAAACCCACATGTATGCATAATTGTTCTTTGTTACAAGAGATTATTTTTAATTTAATTTACTTATAGTTCTTAAAATGTTAATATAAATACTGCAGTTGTCAGTATATTTATCAAAAATGAATACTGCTCAGCATTTGCTGTCCTTTGAGGTCAGCGCTGATTTTCAGTATTTCAGTGCTGATATTATTTAATTATCAACTTATTATATAAAAATAACAAATACTATGAAAATAAAACTGTTAAACAATCAATTTTTTCCTCTTTATAATATTTATAGTTTAAAAATTGGACGTAGACTAGTTATAGTTTCAAAATACATTTTTTCCTTATTACAATGGAATCTTTTAACAAGGTATGTGAAAATTCTACTATTATATTTCGCAATATTAAAAGACTTTTAAAAATAAGCATTTGCATATTATTATGTACTAGCTGTGCTCCGCGGTTTTACCCGCAGTGCTCCGCTCCTGTTAGTCTTAGCGAGATGATATAATATAGCCTATTGCCTTCCTCGATGAATGGGCTATCTAACACCGAAAGAATTTTTCAAATCGGACCAGTAGTTCCTGAAATTAGCGCGTTCAAACAAACAAACAAACTCTTCAGCTTTATAATATTAAGATTACTTTGTTTCGCAAACAAATTTCGTTATGTATTATGAGAGAAAATATTTTCTGGTTACGTCATACTGTTTGTCTGTCTATAATAATACCTTAATAATAATATAGAAATTCATGTATTTGAGAGTTGATAATGTACTTTATATTATATATAATACTACTTGTATAGTATTATTTTATCTGTACAAATATTGTGAGTAATGTAAGAACCAATCACATCATCGAAAAATGCCACCATATTTAAATGTACATATTTAATTGAACAAACGATCACTTATTCTAATTTCAAAATCATATTACATTAACAAACTAGTTTTCTCTAATCACTTTTCAAAAACCGAACACAATTAGAACGCTTTTTTCAAAATCGAACCAAATTCCGTTCTTTTTTCAAATCTTGCGTCACTCAATTTTAAATATCGAATAGCGTTACCGTTATCACAGTTCAAACACAGAACAATTTTGTACCGTTTTTAATTATTTTTCCTTAAACGTGTGCTTGGTACGACATTCGCGCGTCAACTGATTGCTGTTATCTTATCAAAAGCGAATAACTGGCTTACTTAATGTTTATATTGATTTAGTCGCTAACTGAAAGGTGCGTTTGTTGTGTGATAATGTTTTATTTTAGTAGTTTATTTAAGTTAAATGGCTTTTTAATTGGAATGTTATGGTGATAGCAGTAACAATAATAGGCTATAACAATTTGGTTGATTCTCCAAACTTGTTATTTATTTGACTATAATTCTTTTTTAATGTTATATTACCTTTAAAAATTGTTGAATATTTTTATTACCTTTACAAATTGTTGAATAATGATATTCAAAAATTTTTGAAAATGTTATTTTTTGTCATAATGTTATTTAAAATAAATGTTATTCTATTTTAGAACCGGCATTTTTTATTTTAGAATTAAACATATTTTTGTAAATTCTAGATTACTGTATCTTTAACTGTAGTGTGCAGATATAACTGTTTACAAGTTACTTTTTCCATATTTACTATTTCAAACTATCCAAATCAACTATATTTTACATAAAACTGTTCAAAACATTTAACTAATAACCTTTAAAATATATTGAAACCTACCTCTCTTCAAACATCGTGGATCCCGTGACATTGAACGCATCATCATTCGAGACGTCCTCCAGCACGTTGCTATAGCAACTGTCGCTCCTGTCAAACTCGCGCGAAACGCTGTTCGACATTTGACACCTGTCAGTTTGGCTGTTTGACACTTGACATCGGTCACTTTGGCTGTTTCGAACTTGACATCTGTCAGCTTGACTGTTTGGCACTTGACACCTGTCAACTTGGCTGTTTGACAGTTGACAGCTGTCACTTTGGCCGTCTGTAAGCTGGTATCTGTCACTTTCGGGAGTTTTGGTGCTGTTGCGCTCGTGCCACAGTTTCTTTGTTTCATCCTGCGCTCTGCGTTTGAGCGCCTCGATTTTCTCTCGTTCGTTTTCTATAACTTGACAACCTGCGTTTGATGAAATACAAAAATTATGTTATAGAAACCGATTAATAAAAACGTTCTAAAATAAAACGAAGGAAACATTCTAAAAAAGAAGGATCTTTAAATGTATTTAAATTCTAAGTAATGAAGTTAAGCAAATTATAAAAATCAACATATATCTGGAACATGTTTAACTAGGCTACTTCTAGAAGAAATTTTGATAAACGAAAATCTAAAATTTCCAATTTCAACAATCAAAATATATAACAGAATTTTAATTACTATTCATGTACTATCACAGAATACTTAATAGTATGTACTATTAACAACGAGATTCACACTCGCCTACTGAAAGCTCTTATTGCACAACTATTCATTGAAATTAACACCTTATTCACTAGCAGTAAAGTCCAAAGTTCCTTGCATCCCGCAGACAAACAATGTTTAACCGCTATTATGAGTCCAGTTATTTATAATCTACTCTATTATACGTTAATAGTACAGACTAATTCTACCAAAACCCACCTTGTTCCTCCAGCATTTCCATCCTCTTCCTTTCAATCTCCATCAAACTATCCAACGTTCTCTTGCCCAAAGAATTCATATCCGTATCACTTGATAATATCGGCGCGTCCATTGTCACTTTAGATATTCTATCTATATCGTCTTGTGAAGGAATCTTTCCATTATCAGTTATTTTCTGAAACTCACTTCGTACACTCGGTTCGTCCCCACAACTCTTTCTGTGCAAGACTTTTTTATCTTTGTCTGTTTTTATTTTCTCAAACGTCACGTTTTTACACTCTTCTTCGTTCTCTTCTTTAATGGATTGTTCTTTTTTATCTGGAGATAGAGATTTCGCTTTCACGTATTTATTATCTGAGGGGATCGATTTTGCATTTTTAACGTATCGGTTTTTAATATTTTCGCTGTCTTCACTATTCTTATTTGCACTATCTTTCCGTTTTAGCGAATCTTTTTTAATTATCTTTCCCAACGCTGCGAACGTCGGTATCTTTGATGATGAGCTACTTTTGATTGGACCGTTTTCTTTCTTATCTTTCTTTTTCGAATGCCGCAAACTGTTGAACTTGTCCAACGAAGTATCGACCTCAATGTTATCATTATAGAATATATTTTCGTTCAAACTCTGCGACATTATATCGACTTTTTCCGGTTTCTTCTTATCTTTATTCTTTCGTTTGAGAGAATCGAAGTTGCGCTCCCAAAATCCTTTCTTCTCTTTCGACGAAGTGGAAGACTTAGAAGGACTTTCGTTTTTTCCATCAACATCTATTTGATCAATGGCGTCAGATGTCACACGGCATTCGATATCCACGATCATGGATTGCGACATTTGATCTATAGAGTTGAATTTGTCTTTCAATTGTTTCGTGTGATCTTCGAAGTTGGACAGTTTCGCTACGTCATTGTCATCGCTATCTGAACTTGGTGAATATCCGAATTCGCCTGATTTAGCTCTTGTTTGATCTGTGTAGAACGCACTGTCAGGTGACTGAGTCCTTTCTATATAGTTTAGCTTTGAAACTATAGGTTTTATTTCCTTTTCTATATTTTGAACTTTGCTTGTCAATTCTTCTACTTGATTTAATAGTCTGACGTATTCCGCTTGTAGTACTTTAGTTTCTTCGAGCGCTGATGTTAGATTGTTGTTCGCTTCTGATTTAAGCGTGAGTATTCTTGTTTTTTGAGCGTCTATTTTCTTGCTGAGAAGCATTATTTCGTTTTGCACGTCCTCTCGGTTTGATAGTCTAAAACAAAATAAGAGTATTAACGATAAGATAGGGTTTAATTTATAAGCGGTATTCATTAGGTAGATAAAATGAAATTTATTATTACTATTTTTATTTTATTTTCTTCTGTATTAAATAATTTATCTATCGCTCTGGTTCCACCGCAGTTAAAACTGGTAAAAAATTGCTTAATTTTAAACAGATCAAACTTAGTGGTAAACAAATTTTCAAACCCGGTGCAGTTGTTCCAGAGGTTCCATCCTACGAACGAACAAACAAACTTATACTTTATAATGTGCAGATGTAGACTGACATACTTACAGTTCAGATTCTTCTTCCAAATGCTGGAACTCCAAATCTTCGTATATTTTCGTTTCATTGTCTAAAATGTCTTGAGCATTTTGTAGCTCTTCAAGGGTCGCGGAGTTATCTTTCAAGTCTTTTTCTATCCTGTTTATAAGAACAATAAACTGTTAGTAGGAAATAAAATAAAGCTCTAATTCACTTTTAATGCAAGTTGCAATATTTATTTATCGGATTAAATTCTGCTGAAATTTTTCATTCCTTCTGTGTTTTGAAGTTCATAGCTGATAAATATAAAAATGGTTGAAACAAAACTTAATTATTTTCCAAATCTTATACAAATAATTGTATTTGAATAAATATCTATTTGGGTTAAATATCTTTAATTTTTATCTAAAATCGAGTTATTCTATGAGCAATTTACATACAGTAGAAAATTGAACTATAACCAAGTGTGTTTAACACTAAATCCTTTGGAAATACACAATTAGTTCAATAATAGTTTTTCATACCTTTCAACTTTCATAGTAGCGATTTCCACGCGATCTCTCATCTCATTCTGTCTTGCTTCTTGCCTTTCTTTCATTTGTTTGATTTCTTCTTCGATTTGTTTCGCTTTATCTGTCAATTCTGCTTTTTTCTTCTGCTCTATGTTTAGAATCGCTATTTCTGAGTCGTATTCCCCTTTGATGAGAGCTTTTTCCATTTCCAACTAAAATAAAAATAAAATAAATAATACTAAATGTTTTATTGATTTGTATCTACTGTTTTGTTGTTAAATTATAGGTATTGCAGTAAAAACATTTTGAACATAATAATAAAGAATACATTGTTTGCTGTTTTTGATATACTATTCAATTATTAATACATAGAAAAAAGGACCTTTAGATTGATATAATATACTTTTGTTACATCAAGCTTTAAAAGACTGCAGGTAACTAAAATTATTAACATTAAAATAATTTAATTAATTAGAACTTGATCATAACGTACCTCCCTAGATGTTTATAACTGCTATATAATATGTATAAACAAACAAAAACCTTACCTCTCGCAAGATATCATCTTCCTGTGATCTAATTTCCGTCATTTTACATTTAATTTCATGTATTTCCCCCACGAGTTTCTTCCGTTCCTCTTTCAGTGTTTCATACTTAGACTTCAATTCATCAACATTATCTTCTAATACACTATCTATTGAATCTGCTTCTAAATCGATCTTTTTAAATTCATCACGTATATTTTTAATTACGTTTTCTCTATTATGTTTTAAGTCTTCTTCGAATTTCTCCAATTCAGGAATATCGGCCATTAGTTCATTTTTAACGTCATCAAAGCTTTTGTTTTTAGTTAAATTAGTTTCTTCAGTATCGTCTTTTATAATTGTTGAGTATCTAAATTCAATATCGTTGGTGACATCTGAATCGTCAATCATTGGTATTTCTTCTTCGAGACTTAATTGTTTTTCAATACCAGTGCAAGTTTTATCATTACCTTCATTGGTTTGACTTTGATTTATTTCATTTTGTTGTTCGAACGGATTAGTACTTTTAGGCGGAGGCGTAGGAAAAATAAAATACTGAGGCGACGGAATGTTTTTGTGAGCGAATGTTGTTTTTATTCGAGTCCTTGGACTCTGCGTGTTTGGAGATTTCGGTTTGAAACCTAGGTTATTTTTGAAATAGACATTTTCGTATGGACTACCTATAGGCGAGTTAAGTTTAGGGCCGTTTTGCAATTTTCTAATCATTATTGGACTAGAGAGATCGTTTCTTTGAACATCGTCGAATACAGGGATTCCTATTTCGTCCATTCTGCCGACATTTTCGTAGTTATTGTCGGAAATAGTTATTTCTGGTGTGGACGGATTGATCATGGCATTTTGCGACGTATCAAAGTTTTCGTAGCTCGAGAGATTTCTTTGTATTGGTAACGATTGGCTCATAACATTATGTTTATTTTGACTAGTATCAAACCTGGAAATTAAATAAATAAATGCTTTAGATGCTTTAGAACAACATGTTTTCACATTAAGCGAAGTACTTTTAAAACACTTTTATATAAAGCTCGTTTTTGGGAGAGATCCAATTACATTAACATTACCTAAATTAAAGTAGAAAAAAAAATATACCGACCGAATTGATAACCTCCTCCTTTTTTTGAAGTCGGTTAAAGAGCTTTAAAATGTTAAACATAACTTAAACAGCATACTGACAATCATCACAAACATTTTATCGAACAGTTAAATCTTACATTAGTATGTAGTTTTTACTATAATTTACTTAAGCTACATTATTTAAATTGTATTCATTCTTATCTTTACACTTGTTATAAAAATAATTACATAAAGGATAAATAAAAGCTTTTCAAACTCAATAACTTCCCTTAATTAATAAACTATTACTTACTTATAATATCCATCACTTGTTTGAACAAAATTAGGATTGTTCACCACCACGCTCCTCGGAAGGGAACCGTTCGTTATTATTTTGTTATGCGACCTCTTTTCTGTTGGTGTGATTGGTATACCTGTTGACATCACAAGAGTAATATTTAAACGGGTTTAATTCACGTTTTATTAATTCTTATACGGTTTAAAACACTTCAATTATTTCAAACTAATAAAAAAAAAAATATTTTAATAAATCCACTTTAACTAAACTAGTGAATTACAATATGTATTTAAAACGGTTTTATACACCTTTTATTATTTTAAACGTCAACATTAGTATATTATTATTAAACGGTTTAAATACCCTATTGTTAAGGTCAATAACATTTTAATACACGTTTAGGATTTTAAACCACGATTTAAAACACCCAGTTTTTATTTCAACAGACTTATCTTATTCACACATTTTAACCGATTTAAAAGGCGATTTAACATAATTTTTTGGGCGTATTTTTATTAAACGATATTGTGGACAGACGACACAAATCATTACTAGGTTAAGCACTGCTTTGTCCACATTGAGGTATGTAGATTTAGATAGCGTTATCAGCAGATTTAAGTGTACAAAAATACTAATTATGTCAAAACTGCGGTAAGTTGTGAGTAATTTTTATTACCGAGATTATGTATGGAGAATTTCAAGATAATAATTTACATTCATATATATCTCTGTCTGGTTACAAGATTAACAATGTCTGTACTGTTTATAAGCGCTTAAATATTTATTTATTTATTTATTTATTTGTACCAGTTACTTCAAGATGTAATACTTTCAAAGTTTCGATAGACAAAATGGTTAATATATTATGAACCTTAATACTATTAGCCTTATAGTCTATTATAGGTTGATCAGGTGTATACCTATGTATACCTATGCCACAGAATACATAATAGTAGCTAAACGCTACAGAACGGACACTCTCCGCCTCCCGCCAAAATTGAACACTTACCTCACCCCGCACGATCAGGCTAAAAATGGTCCGCATTTTTCTGCAAGGACGATACGCAACGAAGATTGACAACATTAATCAAATTGACTTAAAGTAATTTATTATTTTGGATTTGTGATTATCGTTTTTCGTAGAAAATGGTTAGATATTGTGCTGTTTACGGATGTATTTCATCAGAAAAACGCGAATTTTTTTTTACGCTAGTCACAAATGTGCCAACCATAAAGCGTTAACACACACATTTGCAGTCTCTACAGTGTGACTGTCAAAACGATAATTTTGTATGGAGTGTCCGGGGTGTGCCTATGCTTTATTGTTTTAAATCATCAATAGATTTGTAATGAATTATTATTTGGAATTGGATTTGCAAGCTGCGATTAATTTTAAAATAAACATAATATGAATGCAATTAGGTGCGCAAATCGGACATTGTCCTTAATCTTTTGTTTTGATAACAAGTGGACATGCTAAAATTTTAGCAAACTAAATGTTTCCGGGTTTCATAAAGACAAAAGGATAAATAACATTTTTTATCAAAAATAACTGGTAGAAGTATAGATGAAGCTTTTACTCGTTAGTTAACATGCACAAATACCAACGGGTTGGGAGTTACCACGTAATCCTGTCCTACTAATATTATAAATGCGAAAGTTTGTGAGTATGGATGTATGTGTATGTATGTATGTTTGTTACTCTTTCACACAAATACTACGGAACCGATTACATGAAATATAGCCCACATATAGAGGGTAACTTGGATTAACACATAGGATAGTTTTATCCTAGAAATCCCATTATCCTAGAAATCCCACGGAAACGGGAACTATGCGGGTTTTTCTTTGAAAACGCGGACGGAAAGCTAGTAAAAATATAGATTAACAAACCTGACGAGATCTGTCTCTCATATTCCGCACACATGTTAAGTATTTCCTCCAAGCGAGCCGACTCTGCTTCTTTCTGTTCCTCTTCCTTCAGTCTGTCTTGGTACGCCTGAAATTGTTGAATGGATGATTAGATATCGTGGTAATTGAAATTCAACCTTCTGTAGACGAAATAAAACTTAATTTTAATAAATAGAACTACTATTAAATTAGAAATTTTCGGTTGATCGAAATTCGTCCTTCTGTAGACGAAATAAGACTATTTCAATAATTAGAACTACTAATAGCTGGTAATCGAAATTGGACCTTCTAAGGAGGTAATACGACCTATTGTTGAAGTGGAAAATCCTTTGACTTATGGCTATTTGTTTTATTATGGACAATAAGTCCATAGGTACACTGGAGTTTCATAAAAGAAAAAAATACGTGTGGCACTCGAGAACTGCCGCGGTAAAGCTATTGCATAGCATCGCATCGCTGTGCCGGTTGGAGTGGGGGGCGTTAGGTTTTTTTTAGATTAGGGCATCAATAAGATATCTATGATTTGGTAATGTTTATTGGTACTATAACTTACCACATTACAAAACAGTTTATCGATTTTCCTAATAATAGTATTATAAATTTCATTCTTAGCATGAATTTGACCAACTTGGTTATATTTCAAATCGTTCCCGACCATAATAACATTACTATTTTGTATAGGCGCTTGTATATTTTGACTTTTATCGATAGCAACACAGTCCGCAATTTTGACAACTTCAATTTTTAAATCGTCGTACGATTTTTTAATCTGTTGTTCTAAATTCAAAATTTTCGCGTCAATCGTGTTCTCGTGGTTTCTAGTTTCCTTTATGTAATGGTTGGTTAGAATCGAGTTGATCGTTTTGTATATTTTGATATCGTTTCTCAGTTTGTGTACGACTTCGAGTTTGTCGTTGACGGAATTCGTTAAATCGATTATTTTCTCGTAATCGTTTATTCGATGCTTTTCATCGATTGTCGTACGCAGTTGCTTCAGCGCTAACGTGTTTCTCTTGATATTTCTCACAAATAATTTGATAAGGCTCTTCCTCGTGGGACACTTATTGGAATTGTTTTTGACAGTCATTTTGCACTTGTTTTACTTTTTCACTTTAATGTATGCTTTAGTATCTGTGACTAATAGCGAAAATAGGTGGGTTAAGAAATTGGCGCGAAGTCAATGATTTGTTTCAAAAAAGGTAAAATTTTATGGATAAATGCAATGTTGGGCGAAATACAAAAGGTCAAAACACTATGAACAAATAAATTTTAAAGTGACTTTGGATATTTAGATTTATGGCATAAAAATTCGAATTAGTAGTAAGTGTATAAAACTAAATGTTACCTATAATTTATTCACAATACACTAAAAGCATACAAATGGAGATTCAACTAGACAACACAACCATGTATAAAATCACATACATAACGATGTATGTATGAATGAAACACGAAACAATAATTTATAATGAACACACTTAATTCACTTTCACTAGTGAAAAATTTAAACGATGGAGCCTGTCTGTGGGTTATTTGATCTATGATGATGACGTCACAACTGTTAAATGCACTATTCCACTATATAAGTTATTATTTATGACGAATGTGCGTGTCTATGGCTTATTTGATCTATGAAGACGTCACAATTGTTAGATGCACTATTCCACTATTTGTTATTTATTTTAATATTCATGACGATTGAAAGAGTCTATGGGTTATTTGATCTATGATGACGTCACAATAATTTTTAGATGCACTATTCCATAATTTAGTTTGATTGATTATAATAATTGGTTATTTATGTTTATTTTGCGTGATTTTGCGAATTAAATTTACGTTTTAAAAACACGTGTATAATTAATTGAACTGTACACTGCAATGAGTGATATCTCTTATTGACTTATCATTTACGCAGAGTTTTATCAGATAAAACTATTGTTTCCCTCATAATGATTGCCGCAGTTGATTTAAATATTCTTTTGTCACTGGGCAACTATTAAATTGATAGATTAGTGATTTGATATACGTTTTGTGCTATCGATCATTTTAGAAATTCATGTTGTAGTAATAATTATTTATAGTAATTAGTTCTAACCTATAAAATATTTGCAGAGACACTTTCATAGACCACTGATCATCGGTCATTCAATATTGTTCGATGTAATTTTAATGTTTTTGTGGATAATTTAGCTATCAATATAGTTGTCTCTTTTTCCTGTCAAAACTTGGTTACCTGCTTTTGCTTCGAATCGTGGATTCGTACGGATCTTGCATTTGACTCAACTACCCTCACTTTGTTAATTGATTTCTTATCAACTGACTACATCTTATCTTATCTTTAATATATATAAATCTCGTGTCATAATGTTTGTCCTCAATGGACTCCTAAACCACTTAA
>CAJQZM010044974.1:0-12038 GCA_907164665.1 Colias nastes
GGATTAAGTATTTCATATAAAATTTATTACTTACCTACCTAACTAGTATGTTTTTAACGTAGGCCCGCCCATACTAACATGTATTTAAGTACATAAAGTATGAAAATTTTGAGTGAAAATTTACTCTACATTATTATACTGATAAATCTCATAATAAATCATAACTGATAAACTTCTCTATAGACAGGTAAAAGCCATTCACGAAAATCTGTCATACATATTATCTATATTTCCGTTTAGATTATTTATCTAACGCACAAAAATATAAGTGGGGCGCGCCTTTTTCAGGAAAAAAACCCACATGTATGCATAATAATTGTTCTTTGTTACAAGAGATTATTTTTAATTTAATTTACTTATACTTAGTTCTTAAAATGTTAATATAAATACTGCAGTTGTCAGTATATTTATCAAAAATGAATACTGCTCAGCATTTGCTGTCCTTTGAGGTCAGCGCTGATTTTCAGTATTTCAGTGCTGATATTATTTAATTATCAACTTATTGTATAAAAATAACAAATACTATGAAAATAAAACTGTTAAACAATCAATTTTTTCCTCTTTATAATATTTATAGTTTAAAAATTGGACGTAGACTAGTTATAGTTTCAAAATACATTTTTTTCCTTATTACAATGGAATCTTTTAACAAGGTCAAGGTATGTGAAAATTCTACTATTATATTTCGCAATATTAAAAGACTTTTAAAAATAAGCATTTGCATATTATTATGTACTAGCTGTGCCCCGCGGTTTTACCCGCGTTGCTCCGCTCCTGTTAGTCTTAGCGAGATGATATATAGCCTATTACCTTCCTCGATGAATGGGCTATCTAACACCGAAAGAATTTTTCAAATCGGACCAGTAGTTCCCGAGATTAGCGCGTTCGAACAAACAAACAAACTCTTCAGCTTTATAATATTAAGTATACATTTTATATTGCCTTGTTAAATAGTTCTAAGAACTTAAAGATTTGTTTCGCAAATAAATTTCGTTATGTATTAGGAAAGAAAATATGTTCTGGTTACGTCATACTGTTTGTCTGTCTATAATAATACCTAGAAATTAATGTATTTGAGAGTTGATATTGTACTTTATATTATTTACTAATACTACTAGTATAGATAGTATTATATTATCTGTGCTATTACGAATATTGTGAGTAATGTATGAACGAATCACATCATCGAAAAAGGCCACCATATTTAAATGTACATATTTAATTGAACAAAAGATCACTTATTCTAATTTCAAAATTATATTGCATTAACAAACTAGTTTTCTCTAATCACTTTTCAAAAACCGAACACAATTAGAGCGCTTTTTTCAAAATCGAACCGAATTCCGTCCTTTTTTCAAATCTTGCGTCACTCAATTTTAAATATCGAATAGCGTTACTGTTATCACAGTTCAAACACAGAACAATTTTGTACCGTTAATTATTTTTCCTTAACACGTGCGTTCAGTACGACATTCGCGCGTCAACTGATTGCTGTTATCTTATCAGAAGCGAATAAACTGGCTTACTTAATGTTTATATTGATTTAGTCACTAACTGAAAGGTGCGTTTGTTGTGCGATAATGTTTTATTTTTAGTAGTTTATTTAAATTTAATGGCTTTTTAATTGGAATGTTATGGCGATAGCAGTTATAGCATAACTAGGTTAATTCTCAAACTTGTTATTTATTTGACTATAAATCTTTTTTAATGTTAAATAAAATTATTACCTTTAAAAATTGTTGAATAATGATATTCAAAAATTTTTGAAAATGTTATTTTTTGTCATAATGTTATTTAAAATAAATGTTATTCTATTTTAGAACCGGCATTTTTTATTTTAGAATTAAACATATTTTTGTAAATTCTAGATTACTGTATCTTTAACTGTAGTGTGCAGATATAACTGTTTACAAGTTACTTTTTCCATATTTACTATTTCAAACTATCCAAATCAACTATATTTTACATAAAACTGTTCAAAACATTTAACTGGGCGATAACCTTTAAGATATATTTAATCCTACCTCTCTTCAAACATCGTCGAGCCAGTTACGTTGAAAGCGTCATCATTCGAGACGCCCTCCAGCACGTTGCTATAGCAACTGTCGCTCCTGTCAAACTCGCGCGAAACGCTGTTCGACATTTGACACCTGTCACCTTGGCTGTTTGGCGCTTGACATCTGTCACTTTGGCTGTTTGGTACTTGACATCTGTCAGCTTGGCTGTTTGGCATTTGACACCTGTCAACTTGGCTGTTTGACAGTTGACAGCTGTCACTTTGGCCGTCTGACAGCTGGTATCTGTCACTTTCGGGAGTTTTGGTGCTGTTGCGCTCGTGCCACAGTTTCTTTGTTTCGTCCTGCGCTCTGCGTTTGAGCGCCTCGATTTTCTCTCGTTCGTTTTCTATTACTTGACAACCTGTTTGATGAAATACAGAAACTATTAACATAGTTAATACATGGCAATGCAAATTTTACTTTTAATAAGAAACGACTCGTTAAATTAGATAAAACAAATTACTCATGTAAGTAATTCAAAACATTCAAATACACCAAAATTATATAATTTATGGTTAAAGTAACTTCTTTACAGCAAATTATAATGAATCGAAGCTTTTAGAAGAAACTTTGATATCCCTAGACCTTAATTTAAAGAAGATTTAGTGAATTCAAATCACAATCGCCTTTTAAAAGGTCGTCCAAAATCTCCGAGCGGCGTCACATAAAATATTCATTGAATTTAACACCTTATTACCTGGCAGTAATGTTAAATTCCCTTGCATCCCGTAGACAAACAATGTTTAACCGCTATTATGAGTCCAGTTATTTATAATCTACTCTATTATACGTTAAAATACCTATAAACTAATTCTACCAAAACCCACCTTGTTCCTCCAGCATTTCCATCCTCTTCCTTTCAATCTCCATCAAACTATCCAACGTTCTCTTGCCCAAAGAATTCATATCCGTATCACTTGATAATATCGGCGCGTCCATTGTCACTTTAGATATTCTATCTATATCGTCTTGTGAAGGAATCTTTCCATTATCAGTTATTTTCTGAAACTCACTTCGTACATTCGGTTCGTCCCCACAACTCTTTCTGTGCAAGACTTTTTTATCTTTGTCTGTTTTTATTTTCTCAAACGTCACGTTTTTACACTCTTCTTCGTTCTCTTCTTTAATGGATTGTTCTTTTTTATCTGGCGATAGAGATTTCGCTTTCACGTATTTATTATCTGAAGGGATAGATTTTGAATTTTTAACATAGCGGCTTTTTATATTTTCGCTGTCTTCGCTATTTTTACTTGCACTATCTTTCCGTTTTAGCGAATCTTTTTTAATTATCTTTCCCAACGCAGCGAACGTCGGTATCTTTGATGATGAGCTGCTTTTGATTGGACCGTTTTCTTTCTTATCTTTCTTTTTCGAATGCCGCAAACTGTTGAACTTGTCCAACGAAGTATCGACCTCAATGTTATCATTATAGAATATATTTTCGTTCAAACTCTGCGACATTATATCGACTTTTTCCGGTTTCTTCTTATCTTTATTCTTTCGTTTGAGAGAATCGAAGTTGCGCTCCCAAAATCCTTTCTTCTCTTTCGACGAAGTGGAAGACTTAGAAGGACTTTCGTTTTTTCCATCAACATCTATTTGATCAATGGCGTCAGATGTCACACGGCATTCGATATCCACGATCATGGATTGCGACATTTGATCTATAGAGTTGAATTTGTCTTTCAATTGTTTCGTGTGATCTTCGAAGTTGGACAGTTTCGCTACGTCATTGTCATCGCTATCTGAACTTGGTGAATATCCGAATTCGCCTGATTTTGCTCTTGTTTGATCTGTGTAGAACGCACTGTCAGGTGACTGAGTCCTTTCTATATAGTTTAGCTTTGAAACTATAGGTTTAATTTCCTTTTCTATATTTTGAACTTTGCTTGTTAATTCTTCGACTTGATTTAATAGTCTGACGTATTCTGCTTGTAGTACTTTAGTTTCTTCGAGCGCTGATGTTAGGTTGTTATTTGCTTCAGATTTGAGTGTGAGTATTCTTGTTTTTTGAGCGTCTATTTTCTTGCTGAGAAGCATTATTTCGTTTTGCACGTCCTCTCTGTTTGATAGTCTAAAACAAAATAAGAGTATTAACGATAAGATAAGGTTTAATTTATAAGCAGTATTTATTAGGTAGATAAAATTAAATAAATAATTAGTATTTTTATTTTATTTTCTTCTATATTAAGTAATTTATCTGAGTCCAGCACTCCGGTTCCACTGCAGTTAAAACTGGTAAAAAATTGCTTAATTTTAAACTGTTCAAAAACGGAGTGGTGAACAAATTTTCAAACCCGGTGCAGTTGTTCCAGAGGTTCCATCCTACGAACGAACAAACAAACTGCTACTTTATAATGTGCAGATATAGACTGTCATACTTACAGTTCAGATTCTTCTTCCAAATGCTGGAACTCCAAATCTTCGTATATTTTTGTTTCATTGTCTAAAATGTCTTGAGCATTTTGTAACTCTTCAAGGGTCGCGGAGTTATCTTTCAAGTCTTTTTCTATCCTGTTTATAAGAACAATAAACTGTTAGTAGGAAATAAAATAAAGCTCTAATTCACTTTTAATGCAAGTTGCAATATTTATTTATCAGATAAAATTCTGCTGAAATTTTTCATTCCTTCTGTGGTTTCAAATGGTTGAAACAAAATTAAATTATTTTACAAATCTTATACAAATACCTCTTCCTTTAGGGTTAAATATCTTTAATTTTTATCTAAAATCGAGTTATTCTATGAGCATTTTACAAACAGTAGAAAATTGAACTTTAACCCAAGTGTGTTAAACACCAAATCCTTTGAAAATACACAATTAGTTAAATAATAGTTTTTCATACCTTTCAACTTTCATAGTAGCGATTTCCACGCGATCTCTCATCTCATTCTGTCTTGCTTCTTGCCTTTCTTTCATTTGTTTGATTTCTTCTTCGATTTGTTTCGCTTTATCTGTCAATTCTGCTTTTTTCTTCTGCTCTATGTTTAGAATCGCTATTTCTGAGTCGTATTCCCCTTTGATGAGAGCTTTTTCCATTTCCAACTAAAATAAAAATAAAATAAATAATACTAAATGTTTTATTGATTTGTATCTACTGTTTTGTTGTTAAATTATAGGTATTGCAGTAAAAACATTTTGAACATAATAATAAAGAATACATTGTTTGCTGTTTTTGATATACTATTTAATTATTAATACATAGAAAAAAGGACCTTTAGATTGATATAATATACTTTTGTTACATCAAGCTTTAAAAGACTGCAGGTAACTAAAATTATTAACATTAAAATAATTTAATTAATTAGAACTTGATCATAACGTACCTCCCTAGATGTTTATAACTGCTATATAATATGTATAAACAAACAAAAACCTTACCTCTCGCAAGATATCATCTTCCTGTGATCTAATTTCCGTCATTTTACATTTAATTTCATGTATTTCCCCCACGAGTTTCTTCCGTTCCTCTTTCAGTGTTTCATACTTAGACTTCAATTCATCAACATTATCTTCTAATACACTATCTATTGAATCTGCTTCTAAATCGATCTTTTTAAATTCATCACGTATATTTTTAATTACGTTCTCTCTATTATGTTTTAAGTCTTCTTCGAATTTCTCCAATTCAGGAATATCTGCCATTAGTTCATTTTTAACGTCATCAAAGCTTTTGTTTTTAGTTAAATTAGATTCTTCAGTATCGTCTTTTATTATTGTCGAGTATCTAAATTCAATATCGTTGGTGACATCTGAATCGTCAATCATTGGTATTTCTTCTTCTAGACTTAGTTGTTTTTCAATACCAGTGCAAGTTTTATCATTAACTTCATTAGTTTGACTCTGATTTATTTCATTTTGTTGTTCAAATGGATTAGTACTTTTAGGCGGAGGCGTAGGAAAAATAAAATACTGAGGCGACGGAATGTTTTTGTGAGCGAATGTTGTTTTTATTCGAGTCCTTGGACTCTGTGTGTTTGGAGATTTCGGTTTGAAACCTAGGTTATTTTTGAAATAGACATTTTCGTATGGACTACCTATAGGCGAGTTAAGTTTAGGGCCGTTTTGCAATTTTCTTATCATTATTGGACTAGAGAGATCGTTTCTTTGAACATCGTCGAATACAGGGATGCCTATTTCGTCCATTCTTCCGACATTTTCGTAGTTATTGTCTGAAATAGTTATTTCTGGTGTGGACGGATTTATCATTGCATTTTGCGATGTATCAAAGTTTTCGTAGCTCGAGAGATTTCTTTGTATTGGTAACGATTGGCTCACTACATTATTTTTATTGTGACTAGTATCAAACCTGGAAATTAAAGAAATATTTAATTAAATTTATTTAAAGAGTGAAGTTTTTTTTTAAATTCTAAGTATTGCTATTACGATTATTTTGGGATCAAAAACAATAAATAACCTACATTGAAATAATAAAGATCTTAAATAAACGTTTTTGTATAAGTATGTGATGTTTTAATAAATTAAACCTCATATAAATGGAATATTTAAATCTAACATTAGCATTTTATAATTAAGCTATATTTACTGTTTAGCATACAATTTATTTTACATAATATGTACTTATTAACTTTACACTTTACTAGTTATAAAAATAATTACATAAAGGATAAATAAAAGCTTTTCAAACTCAATAACTTCCCTTAATTAATAAACTATTACTTACTTATAATATCCATCACTTGTTTGAACAAAGTTAGGATTGTTCACCACCACGCTCCTCGGAAGGGAACCGTTCGTGATTATTTTGTTATGCGACCTCTTTTCTGTTGGTGTGATTGGTATACCTGCAGTTGACATTATAATAGTCGTTTTAACGGGTTTAATTCACGTTTTATTCATACTTATACGGTTAAAAACACTTCAATTATTTCAAACTAATAAAAAATTAATAATTTCACTTTAGCAAAACTAGTGAATTACAATTTGCATTTAAAACGGTTTTATACACCTTTTATTATTTTAAACGTCAACATCAGTATATTATTATTTAACGGTTTCAATACCCTGTTTTTAAGGTCTATAATAGTACATCATATTACTCCTCTTAATTTATCGGTTTAATACACGATTTAAATCATAATTGAAAACACCTAGTACTAATTTCTACATAATTATTTTATTCACACATTTTAACTGATTTAAAACGCGATTTAACACAGTTTTTTGGGCGTATTGTTATTACACGATATTGTATACAGACGACACAAATCATTACTAGGTTAAGCACTGCTTTGTCCACATTAAGGTAATTAGATTTAGATAATGTTATCAGCAGATTTAAGTGTACAAAAATACTAATTATGTCAAAACTGCGGTAAGTTGTGAGTAATTTTTATTACCGAGATTATGTATGGAGAATTTCAAGATAATAATTTACATTCATAATATAATATTATGTAAAAATGTCTAACTGTTTACAAGATTAACAATGTCTGTACTGTTTATAAGCGCTTAAATATTTCTACCAGTTACTTCAAGATGATGTAACACTTTCAAAGTTTCGATAGACAAAATGTTTAATATATTATGAACCTTAATACTATTAGCATTATGGTCCATTATAGGTTGATCAGGTGTATGTACCTATGCATAATATGTGTATATGTACCTATGCTTTAATGCACTTTAAACGAAAATAAGTAAATGTGTTTTAAATAATCAATAGATTTGTAATGAATTATTATTTGGAATTGGATTTGCAAGCTGCGATTAATTTTAAAATAAACATATGAATGCAATTAGGTGCGCAAATCGGACATCGTCCTTAATCTCTTGTTTTGATAACAAGTGGACATGCTGAAATTTTAAATTTTAAATAATGTTTCCGGGTTTCACAAAAACTATTTTTTAACAAAAATAACTAGCAGAAGATAGATAAATAGATGATTAATTATCCGGACCCGTTTCTACAAAATATGGTAATTTTTTGCCAAAGTCCAAAACGTATAGAACGGACCGATAGATCGTCTCACTTTTTAGTTTTTGAACATGCTACGTATAGCTATAGATATAGGTGTAGCGCATATCGAAATGTGGCAAATTAGCCACATCTTACTTCAGCTATTTCTTTTTCGCTCACTATAGTTGAATCATGCCATCTCACTTTGAAGTCTAATAGTGTGTGCGTAAGTGTGCCGTTTTTGAAGATCGAATGTTGGTAACTTATCTACACCACGCAATATGTTAATTTTATTAAATACTAGCTTACCGCCCGCGGCTTCGCCCGCTGTGTGTAAAACCTAATAAATTATACATATAAACCTCTTTTCAATTAATCTATCTATTCAAAAAAAAAAGGATTTAAGCATACATAGGGACATATTAGGGTCAGAGAAAGCGACTTTGTTTTATACTATGTAGTGATAAATAAATCAACAAACCTGACGAGATCTGTCTCTCATATTCCGCACACATGTTAAGTATTTCCTCCAAACGAGCCGACTCTGCTTCTTTCTGTTCCTCTTCCTTCAGTCTGTCTTGGTACGCCTGAAATTGTTGAATGGATGATTAGATATCGTGGTGATCGAAATTCGACCTTGTGTAGACGAAATAAGACTCTATTTTAATAATTAGAACTACTATTAAATTAGAAATATTCGGTTGATCGAAACTCGTCCTTCTGTAGAGGAAATAAGACTCTATTTTAATAATTAGAACTACTATTGAATTAGAAATATTCGGTTGATCAAAATTCGACCTTCTGTACACGAAATAAGAATCTATTTCAATAATTAGAACTACTAATAGCTGGTAATCGAAATTGGACCTCTTAAGGAGGTAATACGACCTATTGTTGAAGTGGAAAATCCTTTGACTTATGGCTATTTGTTTTATTATGGACAATAAGTCCATAGGTACACTGGAGTTTCATAAAAGAAAAAAATACGTGTGGTACTCGAGAACTGCCGCGGTAAAGCTATTGCATAGCATCGCATCGCTGTGCCGGTTGGAGTGGGGGGCGTTAGGTTTTTTTTAGATTAGGGCATCAATAAGATATCTATGATTTGGTAATGTTTATTGGTACTATAACTTACCACATTACAAAACAGTTTATCGATTTTCCTAATAATAGTATTATAAATTTCATTCTTAGCATGAATTTGACCAACTTGGTTATATTTCAAATCGTTCCCGACCATAATAACATTACTATTTTGTATAGGCGCTTGTATATTTTGACTTTTATCGATAGCAACACAGTCCACAATTTTGACAACTTCAATTTTTAAATCGTCGTACGATTTTTTAATCTGTTGTTCTAGATTCAAAATTTTCGCGTCAATCGTGTTCTCGTGGTTTCTAGTTTCTTTTATGTAATGGTTGGTTAGAATCGAGTTGATCGTTTTGTATATTTTGATATCGTTTCTCAGTTTGTGTACGACTTCGAGTTTGTCGTTGACGGAATTCGTTAAATCGATTATTTTCTCGTAATCGTTTATTCGATGCTTTTCATCGATTGTCGTACGCAGTTGCTTCAGCGCTAACGTGTTTCTCTTGAGATTTCTCACAAATAATTTTATTAGGCTCTTCCTCGTGGGACACTTATTGGGATTGTTTTTGACAGTCATTTTGCACTTTTTATTTACTGTTTCACATTAATGTATGCTTTAGTATCTGTGACTAAAATAGGTGAGTTGAGAAAATGGCGCGAAGTCAATGATATTATTATTTTTCAAAATGGGTAAGATTTAATGTATAAATTGTTAATTGTTAGGCGTGATGATTGTTAGGCGAAATAAAAAAAGGTCAAAACAATATGAACATATAAATTTTAAAGTGACTCTAATAGATATTTAGATTGATGGCATAAAAATTTGAAGTAGTCGTGTATAAAACTAAAAATTACCTATTATTTATTCACAATACACTTAAAGCATACAAATGGAGATTCAACTAGACAAAACAACCATATTTTTAATATTAACATACATAACGATGTATGAAAGACGAAACAATTTATTAATGAAAACACACTTTATCCACTTGCACTAGTAAAATTCAAACGATTTAGCGTGTCTATGGGTTCTATGATCTATGGTGATGACGTCACAATTGTTAAATGGACTATTTCACTGTTTATGTTATTATTTATGATGATTGAACGAGTCTATGAGTTCTATGATCTATGATGACGTCCCAATTGTTAGATACACTATTGCACTATTTATGTTATTTATTTTAATATTTATGACGATTGATCGAGTCTATGAGTTCTATGATCTATGATGACGTCACAAGTGTTAGATGCACTAATTCACTATTTAGTTTTTTTTTATACTAATGAAGTTTGCTTTGTTAAAAACAATTTGTTATTAATGTTTATTTTGAGTGAATTTGCGAATTATAATTTACGTTTTAAAAACACGTGTATAATTAATTGAATTGTACACTGCAATGAGTGATATCTCTTATTGACTTATCATTTACGCAGAGTTTTATCAGATAAAACTATTGTTTCCCTCATAATGATTGCCGCAGTTGATTTAAATATTCTTTTGTCACTGGGCAACTATTAAATTGATAGATTAGTGATTTGATATACGTTTTTGTGCTATCGATCATTTTAGAAATTCATGTTGTTGTAATAATTACTTATAGTAATTAGTTCTAACCTATAAAATATTTGCAGAGACACTTTCATAGACCACTAATCATCGGTCATTCAATATTGTTCGATGTAATTTCAATGTTTTTGTGGATAATTTAGCTATCAATATAGTTGTCTCTTTTTACTGTCAAAACTTGGTTACCTGCTTTTGCTTCGAATCGTGGATTCGTACGGATCGTGCATTTGACTCAACTACCCTCACTTTGTTAATTGATTGCTTATTAACTGACTACATTTATTAGATAGTTGTGTAGCATCGCAGTACATTTCTAATACATTCCAACTAATATACGACCCCTTTAAAATTTTAAAAATATCTGTATATCAATTTATTTTATTGATTTTGTTTAAATACTGATTCGTTTTAATCCTTTCATCT
The DNA here is from genome assembly GCA_907164665.1 of Colias nastes. Taxonomy (NCBI): domain Eukaryota; kingdom Metazoa; phylum Arthropoda; class Insecta; order Lepidoptera; family Pieridae; genus Colias; species Colias nastes. The sequence continues at coordinate 11,065 of CAJQZM010044974.1, forward strand.
AAACTTTTACTTTACAATTACTGTACTAAAGAAAATTAATTATAGGTTTCATTTTTAAATATTTTATTAACCTAGTCAATTCATAACATGTCTTACTTTTACACTTTGCATGTAACACGATATAAATCCATTATAAACAAGATCCTGATAAACATTATCTTTAGACTACAACATGATAATTTAAAATTAGTCTATTTGCCATTTAATTAAAAACGTTCGTGTACGAAGGTCGTAAAACATAATAAATATTTTTATATGACATGTCTGCCGTTTTTAATAAAGTATGAATATAGTCGTAAGTAGCAAGGAAGTCAGGCCATTACTGTCGAAAACCAGTGTATTGTTATTTTACAAAATATTTAAAAAAATAAAGAAAAAAATAAAAGCCAATTAGATATCAATAAAAATAAGTTCTCGATCAAGTTTAAATTAGAACACTGGAGAATTCAAATCGTTCAAAAATGAAGAAAACAGAAGAAGTGTCTTATTTATGTAAAATTATAGTCTAAAATATATCCATATCTATATATGATATAAGAAAAGTATACAAAAAGCTCTACATAAATCGTCACGATTCATCGTGATTCATTTAAACGACTAACAGCTATAGATTTATATAAATATTAAAATACATGTAAAATAAACAAAAACATTCATACCTGCTTCCGTCTATTCTCCGCTTCAAAACTCCTATCGTATCCATAATTAGTATAAACAGGCGAATACTGCGGGTTCCTATCAAATGTTGACGAAGGCAGAATATTCTTCACGTCAATTCGCGCGTATTCATTTCTAGAATATTCCATATCGCTAGAAACATCTAGACTCCTGTACGAATCTTGCGCATTTTGACATGAACTTTGCATACTGTGACATGAGTCTTGCATTCTTTGACATAAATCCTGTTGAGTTTGATACGAGTCCTGCAATCTTTGACATGATTCCTGTACATTTTGGTACGAATCTTGCATTCT
>CAJQZM010044981.1:7027-21792 GCA_907164665.1 Colias nastes
CTTTTTATAAAATATTCTTTAAACTAAAAGAGATTAGCAGACACTCGATTATCATTATCTATACTAATATTGTAAAGCTGAAGAGTTTGTTTGTTTGAACACGCTAATCTCAGGAACTACTGGTCCGATTTGAAAAAGTCTTTCGGTGTTAGATAGCCAATTTATCAAGGAGGGCTATAAGCTATATACCGTCACGCTAAGACCAAACAGGAGCTGAGCAATGCGGGTTAAACCGCGGAGCACAGCTTGTAGATAATAAAAATGCTCTTACCCGACTCCTCCTTAACCTCCTCCTTCACATTGGGCGAGACAGGCGTGGTGGGGGTCGTGGGCGTGGTGGGCGCGGTGGGCGTGGTGGGCGTGGGCGGCGGCGTGGGCACGCTCGCGCCCGCCAGCGCCGTGTCGCCGCTGCTGTTCGAGCTGCACTCCGGGCTGTACGGGGCCATCTGCGGGAGTGTCAAACTTGATTAACACCATAGGCAACACATAAGTATACTACAGAGCATAATTACAATTTTAGCAGATGCAGAGTAAATCAAATCATATTTTTATAGAGGTTAAATAAATGCATGGTCTCCAAGAAAGTTGGGTTTTGCACAATAGGAGCACAATAGGAGCTTTAAAAATGCAGAAAGAAGACCTTGTTCTTAAAATTTAACAACTAGCCCCTCATCTGGTTTTACCTGGCTTAAAATGTAGCTATCTGCTAGTGAAATTGGTCTATTATCACTACATAGTATAAAACAAAGTCGCTTTCTCTGTCCCTATGTCCCTTTGTACGCTTAAATCTTTGAAACTACGCAACGGATTTTGATGCGGTTTTTTTTAATAGATAGAGTGATTCAAGAGGAAGGTTTATATGTATAATAACATCCATCAAATAGTGGAGAAGTACTGTTATTTTTGAGGTTTCTATGTGATGTCGTAAAAAATTACATTTTTTCCGCTTACATTGCAAACGCAGGCTGAACCCTACGAGTTTTATCAAAATAATGTACTAAGTATTATACACATTGAAAAGGTCTACAGAAAAGTCCGCGGTGGTATATGTCTATCTCTTATGGATAACCCACAATAACTTTTTTTTGTCATTTACTTTTTACGACAAATAATGGCTAATTTTCGAAGCGATTTTAACCAATACAGCATTAATCCTTAACCAATTAAATACCTTAAATACATTGTTCATTTAATATAGATCTATATGGCCCTTTACACCGTATGATTTAAGTGAATATTTTCGAAGATATTACAGATTTAAAAATTGCGGGACGTAGCGTTTGCGGCGGCACCGGCCGGCCGCCCGGCTATATATTTTATACCCGTGCGAAGCCGGAGCGGGCCGCTATGTTTTTATATACAACGTTCACAGTTTTTCTGTAGTGTATTTAGTACCAGCATTGCACCCGTGCGAAGCCGGGGCGGGTCGCTAGTTTTTATATAAAACACAGTACAAGCAAAAAAAATGATTGGCGACCCAAAACTTAGCGGCTTGACCCTCTTGCTTTGCGACGAGTCATTGCTTCACTGTGTGTCTTTTATCGCATATACCATGGGGAGTGTTCAGAGGAGTTAGTTATTCGAGCTCATACCTGCAGCGGAATTTCACCACCGCTCCGCCCGTCACAAAACAAACTTCCATCCACACCATTTGGACCGCTGGCGAACGAGTACCGAACGCTTCTCGCGACACATTTTACCCCGCACTACCACCTTGTGGAACAGTCTACCCCCTTCTGTATTCCCGCACGTGTATGACTTAAATACCTTTAAAAAGAGAGCCTACATCCATATTCGACAGCCGGTAACAGTAACTCACAAAGGTAACTTTGTGAGTGCTCATGGGCGGTGGTGTCACTTCATTAGGTGATCCACCTGATCAGTTACCTGCTCTTATATATATATATATAAAAAAAAACATACAAAAACACAAAGGTTTCTTCTATATAATACTAGTTCAATTTGATGACCAATTACACATCAATATCATGTACCTACTCGAGAATTATTTTAACATTGTTAATACAAAAAAAAAATAACTCACGCGCAGACTCCTGCGCCGGCGCGGCGTGACCTCCGCCATCTTGTAGCTGCTGTCCATCGCCCAGTACGAGCCCTTGCCCGGGTCGTCTTTGCTGCGAGCCACCTTCATGAAACACTTGTTCAGCGATAGGTTGTGTCTTATCGAGTTCTGGAAATGGCATAAATAAATATTATATTATTCTGAGTTCTATTTATTTGTTTATTTTTAAATCCCAATAAATTTATTTTCTTGTTTTGTTTCTGTTTACTACCTAGATGTTTCAATTAAACATTTCTTCAATAAAAACTGTCCAAGTTAAAACTATCTGTATGTTACAGTTTCGTTCCAAATGCTCTTAGAGATCTTCAGTTTTGGAGATTACAGCTCTACAGATATTAATAATTTATTTGCACATTCATTACTTTTCACTGCCTCCTTATTAGATGCATTTACCCCATAGCCCACAAGGGGACATGGGAATTCACACATTCATTACTTTTTTAGCTGTTTTGTCCACTTGCAATTCTATTGTTTTTATCATTAAAGTACCTTGGAACAGAATCTTTATTGTAAAGTATGCAATAAAATAGTGGACTTTATCTTTCAAGGTTTTATTGGTATAATTAATTGTAATTTGTAAAAAATAAATAAAAACTGAGTACTAAATGGAATGTTCCAGGATCTATTCCTAGTGTAAGACTCTTCTGTCTGTAATTTAGTCTGATAAATAATATATATTTGACAATACTAATGTTTAAGATATGCTATGCAATTCAAATCGATTATACAGATGACTTCATTACATATATATATATATTATTAAAAATTGTCAGTAACTAATGAACCGCACAGTATTCAGATTTGTTTACATAGATTGAAGATTTTTTTTGTTTAGTCTTTCGTGTGTGGTCTTTGGTGATTTGTGTGGTCTTTTGTGTTGATGACGATAAATTCTTATTTCTTTCTTATAAAATCAATCAACATTTTATACCAAATAAATGCGAGATAAATAGAGAAAACTCATAATTTTTTACTTAATATTAAAAGATTTTACATACCATCCATCCTTTTCCCGCCTCTTTATAATAAGGGAATGCATTACAAATGTAATTATAAATCTCGTTCAGCGTCATCTTCCCGTTTGGTGAACTGCTTATTGCCAGTCTGATCATACTCGCGTAACTGGAAATTTTGGCAACAATTTATTGTAAAATTTCAAGTATATAATGTGTCAAAATGTTATTATACTCGAATATAATATTAACTAGGATATTCTTTAGTGCATAATATAAATAAAATTATTGTAAGAAAAGGAAGTAAACTTTTGACTTGTGAGGAATTGTGACTTCTTGATGTAGAAATCAACCTCAGTTGCTTTATAAATACAATTTCATAAAAAATTATTTGTTTCAGTTAAAGATAATTAAAATATAAAAACATTTAAAACAATTTATCATGATAACTAATAAATGATTTGTTTTAAAACTAAACAGGTTAATGGAAACTAGAGATGTTTTCATTTCATTTTAAATTGTTTTTATTTCCTACTGTTTCTTGACTGTGTCTTTTTGGTCATTTCAAAGCACGACAATGAAATTGCAATAGCCATTAATAACAAAATGAATGACCTCATCTAAATTATATACTCTAACAACATAAATAGCTTGAAGGTTTCTTTGATTAAGGAAAAGTCATAAATTTACGTTACCTATAAGCTGGCTTGGGATGTTTTATTTTATTTGCGTTTAGTTTCTCCTCAATTTCCTTGTTATTGTTTTCCTGTTGCAATGCAAGAGGTTGGACATCTTCGTAGAGGAAACGCGGGATGGGGCCCAGCGGGCTGTGCCGCGGAGGGCCAGGACTGTAGGCCGGCAGCCACTCGACCCCCGGAGAATCACTCATTGTTCCATATATACGCACTAAACTTAAAACTTTCTGCACGGCACCATTCCTTTCATATATTCTAAAGTACGCAGCGAAAAAGCCCTTGACAAATACTGTGGGCGTCAAAAGTACGTGCTACCTTTTCAAAAGATATTCTTTATTTCTCATTGTAGAACATCAATCAAAGGTCCTTGGTGCGTATGAGCGAACACTTATAAAAATATGCAAATAATTACGAGAATTAAAGCAAATAAAATATAATTGCACTTATATATAATTACAGACATCAATAAAACTTTGAAAATAACGCAAAAAAGGAAATAAAACGTAATTTTCAGAAATTGGAAATTATTATGACATTTGAGGCGCCTACAACAAGGAAAATGGCGTACGACAGAGTATTCAGTATGTATAGAAACATGTTTCAATACAGATAATAAATAAAACAATGTACTTGAAAAATCTTCATAATTAAATCTTTATTGTGACTTCTATGCTATATTATGAACTACTTTTTTTATCGAAGGTGTTTATATTACATTTAAATATTTTTGATAAATAATGTGCTCAAGAAGCTTATATCTAATACACTGGAGATTGCACTATGACCATTAACTTGTCCCAAGAAAATATAACCTTGAATGACGTCAGTGTTGTTTTTTGTCTCTTTCTGTGGGTGACCACACTGGTTTGTATATTCAGGATTTTTCGAAATAGAAAAAACTAAAAATCATGGTCTATAAATAATAACGACATATATTTTTAACAGTATTTATATTATAATATTACTGGTCAACTTACATGAATAATTATCATCTTTATAGGTACATACTATTTTAATTGGTAGAGAATGATAGTTTTAAATAACGCTTGATAACTTTTGATCTCATACTACGATTTTTTAATTAAAATGAGTGCTACATACATTACTAGTTACATGCCTAAAAACATTTTCAGATTATATAGGTACTTTGTAAATACTTTTGTTATTTTAGTATAAATATTCAGTGAAATATAATGGTTTCATGGTGGTTAATTATAATATAATTAAAATTACTTTATCCACAGTTGAGACGCAGTAACAAGAATGTGGTAAATAAAAAGGTGTAGCACTTTTCAAAAGGTATTTTTTTTCTGGACCGTAATCCTCAGGCTTAAAATGCAAACTGCATAATTATTCTGGCATGTTGATAAATTTTACCCTTGATTAGGCACTATGGACAGCCATTTATTTCTTTTTATTTCATTTTTTGGAAAGCTGAAATAAGTAAAACAAAAAAAAATTGGTAAGTTAAAAGAACTATTAATTTCTATGTTAAAGAAGAACAAACATAAAACCACATGTGAGTGCAATATCGATGTCGTGCGTTGTTTCATTACTAGTATAAAAATCTTTGAAATGGTGTTCTAAATGTTCATCACAATTTTGTTAACTATTACAATATTTTCTCTTCGCTATCCGTAAAAACTCGTCATCATGGTTACCTTACTTGTTAAATTGGTTTATTGAAAAATGATGAAATTATTAGGAAAAGAAGATAGATAGAAGATATTTAGCATGATTGATTACTAAAATGATGATAAAATTGACGATTTTTGCCATGAAAATGATTCTAAACAGGTAAATGCATGAGTATTGAGGAATATTGTAAATAGCGTAAATATACACTTGCCTGTGAAATTTTATGCCAGAATTTGGTGTCCAAAAACTTCTGCAATTTTTCACAATGCAATACATTATTTATATTCGGAAAATATTTATTAAATACGCAACAATATTAACTTCGAAGCGACGCAATTTTTTTGACACTTATGCCATATTGTCAAAGTGAGAGTTGCTACAATTTTATTATGGTAACTACCCATAATCAGGGAGTATCGCTTTTTAATAATTGGTTCAGATACTTATTTTATTTAGCATAAATAATAATTGTCTCATCCAACAATGCTTCTGAATGACGTTGTTGGCAATTTATCAACAAACTCATGTACAAATACTAACCTTTTGCACAGAATATTACAGCATACATAGTAGCCTTGGGAAAACTTCGTATTAACAGTGGCAATACCAAGTTAGGTGTGAAAGTGATAAAACACAACATTTTTCTTGTTACACGTCAAATGTTCATACCGAAATCTCCAGTGTATAAGATATAAGCTTCTTGAATGTGCTTGATCTTGATCATAGACTACTTATTACAGAGAATCTTGATATAACATTTATGTTGTATGGCAACATTATTTCTACGCGGGTGGCCATTTTCAAATCAAAATTTAAAAATATGTCAGTTTGTCTGAAATATTGGTAAAGGCAGGACGTATGTTTTTTTTGTGTGTAATTTTAACGGTTTGTTGACAATAGTTGAAAAAACTTACTGTATAACGCGATAAAGTTTAACTGAAGAAGGAGTAGTGTTCTGTATATGTAGTTTTGTTTAGTTCTTAGCCATGACGAGCCAACCAGAAGTCGGAGTCCCCGACTTCGTTCTGTTGGACAATTTGACTACGGACAAATTTATCGAAAATCTGCAACTGAGGTAAGTGATAAGTCATGAATTATTTATATCTTCAGCATCATACTCGTAGACTTATTAAAAGAAAAGTAAATGTTTCGAAGTAAAGTAGAACATATTATTACAACTTTGGGCTATAAGACATCTCGACAAAGTTTTCAAGTTCTTTTCGTATCGTCGTAAAAGTGTATGTGATATTCAATGTAATTCATAATACCTATCTAGTCAAGTTAATAAAAATGTATTACTTTTGTAACCTTGACTTGACAATACTGAGTTACTACACCTGTGTAAATAACAATACATATTTATTTTGAATTCTTTTAAAATTTAAAACAAATCCTAGAGTTATACTTTAAAATTAAAGTATAAATGAATTTAATTAAATGTTTTTGAAATGAACAATACTTGAATTTATCTAATATCTAGTTAATTAAATTTATAATGTCAAATATTTTTTATTTTATTTGATACTAGCTGTGCCCTGCGGTTTCCCCCGCATTGCTCCGCTCCTGTTGGTCTTAGCGTGATGATATATAGCCTTTAGCCTTCCTCGATAAATGGGCTATCTAACACCGAAAGAATTTTTCAGATTGGATCAGTAGTTCCTGAGATTAGCGTGTTCAAACAAACAAACTCATCAGCTTTTTAATATTAGTATAGATTAAAATGATACAGATCACAATAATATGAAAAAAAATCTAAATAAAATATTCATAATGAAATTTGGCAAGTTATTTAATTATTTAAAACAATTATAAATGTTGGTTCGGACCAAAGGCAAAGTGCTTAAAAGTTGAGAAATGTTTGCACTTTGTTTATGTCTATGACAGCATCTATTTATTACAGTACATACTTAAAAATTAAGTCTGCCTTCCTGGTGTAGTGGTAGACAAATGTGACAAGTGACTCTCGCTAGCCACCGGTGGCTGTGAACCTTGTGAGTTGCACTGTGCAAACATACAGAGATCATTCTTTGTGTGTCACATCATTTTCATCTTAATATATATAAATCTCGTGTCACAATGTTTGTCCTCAATGGACTCCTAAACCACTTAACCGATTATAATAAAATTCGCACACCATGTGCAGTTCGATCCAACTTGAGAGATAGGATAGTTTAAACATGTAGGTACCACGGGCGAAGCCGGGGCGGACCACTAGTTTTCATATTATAGTTTAGTTCATGTAAAAACGTTGCATGCTGCATACGTGGGCAACTCATAACTCATAGTATTAAAGCAGAGCATAGCAATATTAAAACATATTATTTTCATCTTAGCTGCTTAGTTTTAATTATCAGCAGCATCACCAGGTGTATAAATTGTATAGCAATATTGTGATATTAGTAATATTTATTTTAAAATAAATCTTGTTTTATTATTGTGGTAGTTGTACCTACACATTTCTATATGAACTTGAAAATAAATTAACAATCTTTAGTAAATAGATGTCAATGAGATAATACCTGTTGTAGAAGGGACGCACAGACAGACAGACAACAAAGTTTCAGTAATAGATGTGGTAATATGGGTTACCATTATGTTTTGTAGCAGTATCATTAGCAGTGTCAATTTTCCACACTGAAAATATTACTGCTATAAGACATTGTCGCATGTGGTCTGGATATTTGGCAAATCTAACTAATTTATGTTCTACTGATTTTTATCCTTATCAGTTTAAATATTTTTTATAATTGTCACTTACTAAATACAATTCTAAATTCATTACGCACATCTTATATATAAAATTCTCGTGTCACAATGTTAGTCTGCATACTCCTCCGAAACGGGTGGACCGATTCTCATGAAATTTTCTGTGCATATCGGGTAAGTCTGAGAATCGGCCAACATCTATTTTTCATATGTACCACGGGCGAAGCCGGGGCGGGCCGCTAGTTAGTATATAATAATGACGATAATAGTCATAATAAATTTATTTAGGCGTACGTACAAGACGTGTATTGTTTGCCGGCGATAGCTCGAACAATAGCGAGCTGTCGGCATGATGTCACCACTCAAGGTAGATGCGTCCTTTCGTTTTTCCTCCATCCTTTTTATAGCAGATTAATAACATACTATAGTTGTACCACGCGATGTTAACGTGCGATTATAAACACTAAGAGTCCATTATTGCAATAAAAATAAACCTATAGCTATAGAGTAAGGTAACTTTCGTAAGAAGTGGGCCATAATATGTATTATTTGATATGAGGTGTATATAAGCGGACTTGGTTTCTTAAACCTGATTTTTAACCGACTTCAAAAAAACGAGGAGGTTATCAATTCGGCCGGTATAATTTTTTTTTTTTTATTTGTTACAAACAATAGAAGAAAGTAATAAAATACTTAAATATAAAAGAACTCATTGCATCTACATTCTACACATGGAGGTTTCCTTTTAATTTGCTAGGAACATTACATAAAACGCAACAAAGCCCACAAAATACACGCGAAAAGTCGTAAATCATGATTAGTATCGATGATCGCTCATTGCGGACTATTACCGGTTATAAGTTAACATTTGCGGCGGCGGCAATCTCGCAAGCGATGTATATCATGTTTATGTAAGAAACCACTATTTCAATATTGCTCAATTTCCCCCGTGTGCCATATTGTGATACCCGATCCTCTTTGTGGTTCGCCGCTTTGATTGCGGCCGAGTTTTACGAGTTTGTCGACACTTTGGGGTAATGTTTTGGGGTAATGATGTTCCGGCATAGCAGCTTTTGGAATGAGAGGGAGAACTCACTCTGGACAAGTAGGTACTTGTACTTCAGAAATTCAGCCAAATCTAGCTAATATTATCGAGATCAAATGACAGCTTCGATTGATTGAAATCTCTATCGGATGGAAAACCATATGACTCTGCTCACGTAAGATTTGCGTCACATAAGATTATCACAGTTAAGAGAAAAATAATACATTTACAATCACTTACGTATATGTACTCGTATTCAACGTAGCTGGCAAGGATCTGTTACTACTTACTGTCACTATGCTTTGGGTTTGGCCAACGAACAGGTTTTAGTGGTATGCTCTGCTTTCCCCTAAAAAGACTATCCTTCGAAGTTTCCCTCCGCGTTAACAAAATAAAAGTTTGTTCATTTTGGCCATTGTTATCTATGATATATAAAAAAGCTAGATACGTTACCCGCTCTCTATTTTGGCAAGAAAAAACTCAGCTAAGTGCCCGAGTTTCACTTAGTCACGCACCATTCAGCGTCGTGGCTGGACGTTCTTTTTATATTTTAATCGGCAGTTGTTATTACGAAGTACATGAGTGAGACATGTATTATGTCTCGTGCGTGAGAGTGAAAGAGAGAACAACTGTATTGGTGATAATGCGTTAGTAAGTAGGTATGTATTAATTACGCTGTTTTTTAGTGCAATGATGTTGGCGTATGCCGCGTCTACTAGTATAATAGAGTCATTGATTGTTATCAATACATGACGGAACATTAGCTATGAATTTTAAGAACAGTTTCTATAAAAATCATCTATTGGTAAATTGCCTGTGTTTACACCTATTGCGCTAAGAATAGCCATGGGCAGTGTTGATAAATTTAACACCAGATGCCCGTGAGTGGCAATACAAGGCCAAGAATTTCCATAGTTTTATATTAAGGAAAAGTTTGTAAGTCCATGGCCAATTAAATAATCCTGCTCATTTGCTGTTCTATTGGCAATAAAAGAGGTTCGATCAATTAACCCTTGGGGATAGGTTAAGTGCTTTACGTTGTCCCATCGTAAACCATTTAATCTCATTTGCGAATTGTTTTATGGGTGGTGGTAAGAGGGGGAAGAGTCACCTGTTGATAACCTAGCGTTTAAGTATCCATTAGCTGACCATTAAAGATGGTTTCTTTCGAGCCTTGAGGTCTTTTGCGGTAAATTTAAATGAAAGAATATGATATATCCCAATCCCGTCCTTGGCTAAATGTTTTTTTCTTACCCAAAATACCTAGTCAGGGTTAATCAGAAATGTAATTTTGGAATTCAATTTCTATGAAAATTATGAACTCAAACAGTTCCTTAAATGTCGCCAATGACGTAAAAGCTAGGTAGCTGCAAATCATAACATCGGCTTTTTCTTATCCAAGTACACGAAAGCGAAGCTACAGACTGAAGCTAGCTTATTTCTAGTTAAATTATAAAATAAACAATCGTATTACAAGCGGCACAATCGATTAATTATAATTTTACGCGCTCTAATTGCCAGGGTATGTTGTTAAATGTAATAGTCCTGCAGTTCATGTTTAAATAAATTAAATGGTATTATATAAACATTGTACTATGTATTACACCAATTCCTGCTAATTTACTTGTCTATATTAATATTATGTGTAGATTGATGTGCATATTGTGAATGCAGTAGGAAATTGTGACTATACATTAATTCAAGTTATAATATTATTAATTTATTTACAAACATGCGATCGGAACAATCTTGACTCCCAAGGTTTTTATTCAATGGATATGGATCTATTATCAGAATGTAAAATTTTCAACTAGGATACGATCATAAAATAATAAGTTACTGAAAATGATGATATAACGGCGAAAAAGAGTTCCCTAAAATTACGTATTATATTATATCCTTTGCATTGCATAGAAGCGATAACATACCTGAATTATGATGAATATAAAATGTAAAACATCCAAGTTTAGCTAATGGTGGCTAATTGGCCGCTGCTAACAGTCTGGTTATCACTTCATTATCAGAGGTATTTGTTGCACCTCGATACCATAGTGTACGAGAAACACGCATTTAAGAGAATGTAGGTGATTAGTAATAATTATCGATTTTACATTGAATTTAAAAGGAGGAGAATCTGAATTCGATTGTATTTTTTCAGGTTTGTTACCTCATAACTTTCGAAGGGGATTTTAATGATTCTAATTATTAATTTGGAAGCTAGTAGTTACCCCATCTAGTTTTGACAATTTTAAGGTTGTTTAGTTTTTTGTTAAAAATAGGTAGTTATTAAAAGCAATATTATAATATTTTTAGTTAGTAGCAACAGTGCTAGTAGAAAATTACTATATTCTTATGTTGTACGTACAGATAGGTTCTATTTGACTAGAGAAAGGCACGAATTTAATATTTATAGAATCTTTGTAGTCTAGTAATATGATACACATCCTAATAAAATGCATACGAATAATATTATTTACGCTTAGTATAACATCACAGTATTACAATATTATTTCCTACAGTAAGGAAACGCCTTTGAGCTGGCGCACACGAGCAACTTTGTCTCCGCAACTATTTTGTCTCTCCCATCAGTTTGTATGGGGAGTTGCGTCGCTACGTGCGCGCACTTTCATACTAGCCCATAGGTGGGAGAGACAAAATAGTTGCGGAGACAAAATAGTTGCGGAGACAAAGTTGCTCGTGCGCGCACTGTCTTAGATGTCGCGCGATGCCGCCGCCAGCGTAGGTACTTACGCTGCCACACGAAAATACGCTAGGGTTGCAACAAATGGGAAATAAAACAATTGTGATTATTAATATTATGATGAAATCATTTATTCATATGTACATGCAAAATAATTGCGATTATTAAATCTGATGTAATTATTTGTTCATAAATATATAATTACAGATATTGCACTGCTAAATATTATTTACGTGGACACTTTATTTTTGGATGTTCTTAATTGTATATTATACCATTTAACTAAGTAATGCATTCGCATTGGGATGTACAATCTGATTAGAAAATAATGAGGACAACATATACATAGCTTTGATTTTAATTCAACAGATACAATTAATACAATCTTTCTGAAATATTGTTTCCTTCTGGGATTTCAATGTAGATTTACATCCGTAAACGGAACAGTTTTTGCGCGCCATAATAGAATATGTAAGTACCTATGTATAATAAAATTATTACACAAAAAATACGACTGCGTCGTCCTTTCGCGATAGTTAATGCAAACTCAGCGTGATTGCATTAAGCGGCCCGCGTCGCCCGACCCCCCGCCAGTTCCCCTCCGTTTCTCTGCACAAGTACATTCGTCGCCATACTGTAGGAAATATTATGGTAATACTGTGATAACATGGTGTATTCACTTCTAACCTAGTTGCCATGGAAACTAAATCCGCTTGTGAATCTGTCTGCGAAGATGCGAATTTGCAGACCGTGACGCGGTTCGCAGGGTTCACACAGACGTACATTTCACAAGGTTTTTGTTACATGCTGTGTAAATATTGTAAACGCCATGTTAGTGTTTGTGTTGTGTATATACCTATATGTACTTTGTAAGCAGTGGTTAAACTAAGCTTAGTTTTATTGGGGATCTGGAAACATTATTTAATAATAAATAAGTATTTTTATTTTTAAGTAAAAAAATAGAATAGCTGAAAAAAAATTTTAAGCTTTTTATATCTTATTCAATGACGAATAAAAACATTACAGTTATAAACGCTGAGTTAGCTTTAAATATCAAATTTCACGCATGTTTATAAAAAAATATTTTTTCCAAACGAAATACCGTAATACTTATTACTTTATTTTGCTTTCTTACTATCAGTGTATAAGATACACTTTTAGCAAAATGTTCATATATATTTGCAAAGCTAATAGCCATCGCCATATGCCATCGTCCTGAATAAGCAGGTTCCCTCCAGGGGCTTCCCAAATGTTATGATAAAGGTCAGCATTTGGCACTTGAGTGTAACACACTCGCTTGGTTTACGCTCTGATACACTTGTAAAGGTCGATGAGATGCACCTTTCGACTGACGATGTTTTTTCTTTTAATCTTAATATGGTGCTACTTAGTCTTCTATCTCTAATTTTATTTTTCGACCAGCGGTCCGCCCCGGCTTTGCCCGTGGTACATATTTACGTTTTCTCTACATAAGAACCATCCTCGTACTTCAAGGAATAGGTATAATAAAAAAATAATTATCGAAATCGGTTCAGCCGTTCACACGTGATGCCGTGACAACGCGAAACGGGTTTCATGTTTATATATATTATTATAGATTTAGATATGTACCTATTCCGAAACTTTAATTCAATCTTTTTGTTTGTTTTTGGCCTAACTCAGTAGCCAATCTATCAGTTTTGTTTGTCGTATTTTGTATTATTTACCGAATAACATACCTAATGGCTTATAATCATTTTTGTCCCGGGTCCAAACGCGCGATGCGGGGACATGAGGCTATTTCTTTTAATAGGTGAAGAAAAATAAAATAGACCCCTCTACTAATTTATGTAAAATCGGTCTCGGTAATATTAATACGTGATTATTAAGGAAATTAATTAATATATGTAAGTTAATGTGTCAGTGAGGAAATATTTAGTTCGAGCAGTGTCGCGTAAAACTTGTCAATTTATTGCACGCTTTATTGATTGTGTATTCGTGTGGTGACGACATTCTGTGCAATATTCTTTTATATGTGGTATTTTGTCATCACTCATTATTCGTGATAAATATAGTAATATAATAAACTGGCTTGCGGCTTAGAGGACTAATCGTGTTAAGTTTTTAATAGTGATGTACGTATTGCTGTTGTCATTTTTTGTTCATTTTTGGGATTGAAATTGGAATAAACTTTGAAGTTATTGAAAAAGTTAATGTTTTTATGTTCATAGAAAACTGAGTAAATTCAAAATACGCTAATTTTATATGCATGTTCAAAAATATGTTTTGTATATTTTAACATGAAACTATTAAAGGATTATGTCCGTTTAAGATTAAGATAATCTGATACTTACAGTACCTATATAGTTCGAAACTTCAAACTAATCTTATCGAATTATATGCTGATAAATATTATTTTCGATGTTAGGTATCTATCGCTAGAAAATTATTATAAATGTAGATAGTTATTTCAAAGAATTATGTCAACTGGAGATATATTTACGATAAAGTTTGATATTAAATCTGATGATGACTCTTCACCTGTAAAACGGATTTATTCGTAGGTATGGATGATTTCTGTTGATAGGAATACATTGGGGAAAACTGCATTCAATTCCGCGCAGTAATTTTTGCGGGAAGCTCGTCGAAACAAAACTCATTCCAATATGAAATTTTCTTCAATGTTTGTAATTTACAGGTAACCTATTAAGTATAGTAAATTTTATCACACGTATACCATATTATTGTATGTGTGAACTATTCTCTCAGGGGAAATCCTCATATACTCGAAACAAAATGCTATCCCTTTTGCTACTTAAAATTACTGAAATAATTCATGTAGTTTATTTATTAGTGTAGGTGTAAACTATTCATAGATCAAAGTCAGCTGTCTTAGTTTAAGTGATGTCTTCCCGGGTTCGAGTCATTCCTGCTTGTAGATATACTTATGTACGTTTGTCTCTTA
>CAJQZM010044982.1:7785-20673 GCA_907164665.1 Colias nastes
CTTTTTATAAAATATTCTTTAAACTAAAAGAGATTAGCAGACACTCGATTATCATTATCTATACTAATATTGTAAAGCTGAAGAGTTTGTTTGTTTGAACACGCTAATCTCAGGAACTACTGGTCCGATTTGAAAAAGTCTTTCGGTGTTAGATAGCCAATTTATCAAGGAGGGCTATAAGCTATATACCGTCACGCTAAGACCAAACAGGAGCTGAGCAATGCGGGTTAAACCGCGGAGCACAGCTTGTAGATAATAAAAATGCTCTTACCCGACTCCTCCTTAACCTCCTCCTTCACATTGGGCGAGACAGGCGTGGTGGGGGTCGTGGGCGTGGTGGGCGCGGTGGGCGTGGTGGGCGTGGGCGGCGGCGTGGGCACGCTCGCGCCCGCCAGCGCCGTGTCGCCGCTGCTGTTCGAGCTGCACTCCGGGCTGTACGGGGCCATCTGCGGGAGTGTCAAACTTGATTAACACCATAGGCAACACATAAGTATACTACAGAGCATAATTACAATTTTAGCAGATGCAGAGTAAATCAAATCATATTTTTATAGAGGTTAAATAAATGCATGGTCTCCAAGAAAGTTGGGTTTTGCACAATAGGAGCACAATAGGAGCTTTAAAAATGCAGAAAGAAGACCTTGTTCTTAAAATTTAACAACTAGCCCCTCATCTGGTTTTACCTGGCTTAAAATGTAGCTATCTGCTAGTGAAATTGGTCTATTATCACTACATAGTATAAAACAAAGTCGCTTTCTCTGTCCCTATGTCCCTTTGTACGCTTAAATCTTTGAAACTACGCAACGGATTTTGATGCGGTTTTTTTTAATAGATAGAGTGATTCAAGAGGAAGGTTTATATGTATAATAACATCCATCAAATAGTGGAGAAGTACTGTTATTTTTGAGGTTTCTATGTGATGTCGTAAAAAATTACATTTTTTCCGCTTACATTGCAAACGCAGGCTGAATCCTACGAGTTTTATCAAAATAATGTACTAAGTATTATACACATTGAAAAGGTCTACAGAAAAGTCCGCGGTGGTATATGTCTATCTCTTATGGATAACCCACAATAACTTTTTTTTGTCATTTACTTTTTACGACAAATAATGGCTAATTTTCGAAGCGATTTTAACCAATACAGCATTAATCCTTAACCAATTAAATACCTTAAATACATTGTTCATTTAATATAGATCTATATGGCCCTTTACACCGTATGATTTAAGTGAATATTTTCGAAGATATTACAGATTTAAAAATTGCGGGACGTAGCGTTTGCGGCGGTACCGGCCGGCCGCCCGGCTATATATTTTATACCCGTGCGAAGCCGGAGCGGGCCGCTATGTTTTTATATACAACGTTCACAGTTTTTCTGTAGTGTATTTAGTACCAGCATTGCACCCGTGCGAAGCCGGGGCGGGTCGCTAGTTTTTATATAAAACACAGTACAAGCAAAAAAAATGATTGGCGACCCAAAACTTAGCGGCTTGACCCTCTTGCTTTGCGACGAGACATTGCTTCACTGTGTGTCTTTTATCGCATATACCATGGGGAGTGTTCAGAGGAGTTAGTTATTCGAGCTCATACCTGCAGCGGAATTTCACCACCGCTCCGCCCGTCACAAAACAAACTTCCATCCACACCATTTGGACCGCTGGCGAACGAGTACCGAACGCTTCTCGCGACACATTTTACCCCGCACTACCACCTTGTGGAACAGTCTACCCCCTTCTGTATTCCCGCACGTGTATGACTTAAATACCTTTAAAAAGAGAGCCTACATCCATCTTCGACAGCCGGTAACAGTAACTCACAAAGGTAACTTTGTGAGTGCTCATGGGCGGTGGTGTCACTTCATTAGGTGATCCACCTGATCAGTTACCTGCTCTTATATATATATATAAAAAAAAAAACATACAAAAACACAAAGGTTTCTTCTATATAATACTAGTTCAATTTGATGACCAATTACACATCAATATCATGTACCTACTCGAGAATTATTTTAACATTGTTAATACAAAAAAAAAATCACTCACGCGCAGACTCCTGCGCCGGCGCGGCGTGACCTCCGCCATCTTGTAGCTGCTGTCCATCGCCCAGTACGAGCCCTTGCCCGGGTCGTCTTTGCTGCGAGCCACCTTCATGAAACACTTGTTCAGCGATAGGTTGTGTCTTATCGAGTTCTGGAAATGGCATAAATAAATATTATATTATTCTGAGTTCTATTTATTTGTTTATTTTTAAATCACAATAAATTTCATTTCTTGTTTTGTTTCTGTTTACTACCTAGATGTTTCAGTTAAACATTTCTTCAATAAAAACTGTCCAAGTTAAACTATCTGTATGTAACAATTTTATTCCAAATGTAACAGTTTTGGAGATAATAGCTCTACAGATATCAATAATTTATTTTCACATTCATTACTTTTCACTGCCTCCTTATTAGATGCATTTACCCCATAGCCCACAAGGGGACATGGGAATTCACACATTCATTACCTTTTTTAGCTGTTTTGTCCACATGCAATTCTATTGTTTTTATCATTAAAGTACCTTGCAACAGAATCTTTATTGTAAAGTAACTTAAGTAAGCAATAGAATAGTGGATTTTATCTTTCAAGGTTTTATTGATATAATTAGTCGTAATTTATAAAAATTAAATAAGCAATTCTATAATAAGCCATGCAATTCAAAAGAATTATATAGATCAGTTCATTATAAATATTATTGAAAATTGTCAGCAACCAATGAACCACACAGTATTCTGATTGATTGTACATGTTGATCTGATTGTACATAGATTTCGTAAATTAGTTACTTATTAGTTATTTAAGATAAGATTTTTTCTTGATTTATTTGTGGTGTTTTTGATGACAATAAATTCTTCTTTCTTTCTTTCAAAATTAATTAACGGCTTATATCAAATATGTGTGAGATAAATGACTTAATTTTATACTTCACTATCACTACATCACTACATAGTATAAAACAAAGTCGCTTTCTCTGTCCCTATGTCCCTTTGTATGCTTAAATCTTTGAAACTACGCAACGGATTTTGATGCGGTTTTTTTTAATAGATAGAGTGATTCAAGAGGAAGGTTTTAGTATATAATTTATTAGGTTTTAGACATAGCGGGCGAAGCCGCGGGCGGTAAGCTAGTTAATAATAAATCGTAATTTTTTAATAAGTAATTAGAAGATTTTACATACCATCCATCCTTTTCCCGCCTCTTTATAATAAGGGAATGCATTACAAATGTAATTATAAATCTCGTTCAGTGTCATCTTCCCGTTCGGTGAACTGCTTATTGCCAGTCTGATCATACTTGCATAACTGGAAATTTTGGCAACAATTTATTGTAAAATTTCAAGTACATAATATATAAGTGTCAAAATGTTATTACACTCATACATATTATAATAACTAGGATATTCTTTAATACGTAATTAAAATAAACTTTTGACTTGTGAGGAATTGTGAATCCGTTTATAATGACATCGAAGGGAATCAACAAACACGTCATAATAAGCGGACGTCATACAAAGCATTTTGTAGAAAATAAACAATCTCCTGTTTTTGTTAGTAGGTATGTATTTATTTCAATACAGAGAAAAAAATAACTAAGAAAAGATAACTACACATTGAGACAAAAAACAAAAAAAGGCATGAGCGCCGTACATCGTAGGATATCACATAATTCTTACTGTCAAAAGTGTTAGAAATCATTTCAGTCACTATGTATAACAGGACAATTTATTAAACATTGGTCACAATAAACAACATGTCACTATTACGAAGTCATTTTATCCGAATTTTTATATAGAATTTTATATGAAAACCAAACTTCGCTGTGTAATATGTCATAATAAGCGGTTGGTCGATATAACCAGAGTCATTATAAAATGATTCTACTGTAATTTCATAACAAATTATTTGTTTCAGTTAAAGATAATTAAAATATAAAATCATTTAGAAAAATCATATATCATGATAATTAATAAATGATTTGTTTAAATACTAAACAGGTAAATGGAATACTAGAGATGTTTTCATTTCATTTTAAATTATTGTTTTTATTTCCTACTGTTTCTTGATTCTGTGTCTTTTTGGACATTTCAAAGCATGACAATGAAATTGCAATAGCCATTAATAACAAAATGAATGACCTCATCTAAATTACATACTCTAACAACATAAATAGCTTGAAGGTTTCTTTGATTAAGGAAAAGTCATAAATTTACGTTACCTGTAAGCTGGCTTGGGATGTTTTATTTTATTTGCGTTTAGTTTCTCTTCAATTTCCTTGTTATTGTTTTCCTGTTGCAATGCAAGAGGTTGGACATCTTCGTAGAGGAAACGCGGGATTGGGCCCAGCGGGCTGTGCCGCGGAGGGCCAGGACTGTAGGCCGGCAGCCACTCGACCCCCGGAGAATCACTCATTGTTCCATATATACGCACTAAACTTAAAACTTTCTGCACGGCACCATTCCTTTCATATATTCTAAAGTACGCAGCGAAAAAGCCCTTGACAAATACTGTGGGCGTCAAAAGTACGTGCTACCTTTTCAAAAGATATTCTTTATTTCTCATTGTAGAACATCAATCAAAGGTCCTTGGTGCGTATGAGCGAACACTTATAAAAATATGCAAATAATTACGAGAATTAAAGCAAATAAAATATAATTGCACTTATATATAATTACAGACATCAATAAAACTTTGAAAATAACGCAAAAAAGGAAATAAAACGTAATTTTCAGAAACTGGAAATTATTATGACATTTGAGGCGCCTACAACAAGGAAAATGGCGTACGACAGAGTATGTATAGAAACATGTTTCAATACAGATAATAAATAAAACAATGTACTTGAAAAATCTTCATAATCTTTATTGTGACTTCTATGCTATATAAATTTTATGAAGTACTTATTTTATCAAAGGTGTTTAAATTACATTTAAATTCTTTTGATAAATCATTGTATTGATATAACATTTATGTTGTATGGCAACATTATTTCTACGCGGGTGGCCATTTTCAAATCAAAATTCACGGTTCCCAACTTAGGGGTTTTCCCCCCAGATTTAGGGGGTAAATAAGTGTGATAGGATTTTTTTAGGGGTCTGAAATTTTTAGGGGTATTTTTAGGGATTTTTTTGACTCTTTAATATTTTTAAATTGATAATTACTTAGCTAGTTTTAATATTTATTTCTTAACCTAGCGACTCATACCGACATCTAGTGATGTCGAATCATCTTCAGATGAAGACGAAATATTTTATGTATTAAATAACTTGTAATAAAAAGACTTTTGAAACATATTACAGCATATTATTTCTAAATCATTATGAATTTATCTCAATATATATATAAATCTCGTGTCACAATATTTGTCCTCAATGGACTCCTAAACCACTTAACCGATTATAATAAAATTGGCACACCATATGCAGTTCGATCCAACTTGAGAGATAGGATAGTTTAAAGTTTTAAACATGTAGGTACCACGGGCGAAGCCGGGGCGGACCGCTAGTATTTGTATATTTTTTTAGGGGGACAACTGAATAATTTAGGCGTTTTTAGGGGTTTTTGACACAAACTTAGGGATAAATATTTTTGAGAGTTGGTAACACTGTCAAAATTTAAAAATATGTCAGTTTGTCAGAAATATTGGTATAGGGAGGACGTATGTTTTTTTGTGTGTAATTTTAACGGTTTGTTGACAATAGTTGAATAAACTTACTGTATAACGCGATAAAGTTTAACTGAAGAAGGAGTAGTGTTCTGTATATGTAGTTTTGTTTAGTTCTTAGCCATGACGAGCCAACCAGAAGTCGGAGTCCCCGACTTCGTTCTGTTGGACAATTTGACTACGGACAAATTTATCGATAATCTGCAACTGAGGTAAGTGATAAGTCATGAATTATTTATATCTTCAGCATCATACTCGTAGACTTATTAAAAGAAAAGTAAAATGTTTCGAAGTAAAGTAGAACATATTACAACTTTGGGCTGTAAGACATCTCGACAAAGTTTTCAAGTTCTTTTCGTACCTATCGTCGTAAAAGTGTATTTTAATGATATTCAATGTAATTCATAATATCTAGTCAAGTTAATAAAAATGTATTACTTTTGTAACCTTGACTTGACAATACTGAGTTACTACACCTGTGTAAATAACAATACATATTTATTTTGAGTTCTTTTAAAATTAAAGTATAAATGAATTGAATTGAAATGTTTTTGAAATGAACAATACTAGAATTTATCTAATATCTAATTAATTAAATTTATAATGTCAAATATTTTTAATTATATTTTATACTAGCTGTGCCCTGCGGTTTCCCCCGCATTGCTCCGCTCCTGTTGGTCTTAGCGTGATGATATATAGCCTATAGCCTTCCTCGATAAAAAAAAATGGGCTATCTAACACCGAAAGAATTTTTCAGATCGGATCAGTAGTTCCTGAGATTAGCGCGTTCAAACAAACAAACTCTTCGGCTTTATAATATTAGTATAGATTAAAATGATACAGATCACAATAATATGAAAAAAAAATCTAAATAAAATATTCATAATAAAATTTGGCAAGTTATTTAATTATTTAAAACAATTATAAATGTTGGTTCGGACCAAAGGCAAAGTGCTTAAAAGTTGAGAAATGTCTGCACTTTGTTTATGTCTATGACAGCGTCTATTTATTACAGTACATACTTAAAAATTAAGACTGCCTTCCTGGTATAGTAGTAGACAAATGTGACAAGTGACTCTCGCTAGCCACCGGTGGCTGTGAATCTTGTGAGTTGCACCGTGCAAACATACAGAGATCATTCTTTGTGTGTCACATCATTTTCATCTTAATATATATAAATCTCGTGTCACAATGTTTGTCCTCAATGGACTCCTAAACCACTTAACCGATTATAATAAAATTCGCACACCATGTGCAGTTCGATCCAACTTGAGAGATAGGATAGTTTAAACATGTAGGTACCACGGGCGAAGCTGGGGCGGACCACTAGTTTTCATATTATAGTTTAGTTCATGTAAAAACGTTGCATGCTGCATACGTGGGCAACTCATAACTCATAGTATTAAAGCAGAGCATAGCAATATTAAAACATATTATTTTCATCTTAGCTGCTTAGTTTTAATTATCAGCAGCATCACCAGGTGTATAAATTGTATAGCAATATTGTGATATTAGTAATATTTATTTTAAAATAAATCTTGTTTTATTATTGTGGTAGTTGTACCTACACATTTCTATATGAACTTGAAAATAAATTAACAATCTTTAGTAAATAGATGTCAATGAGATAATACCTGTTGTAGAAGGGACGCACAGACAGACAGACAACAAAGTTTCAGTAATAGATGTGGTAATATGGGTTACCATTATGTTTTGTAGCAGTATCATTAGCAGTGTCAATTTTCCACACTGAAAATATTACTGCTATAAGACATTGTCGTATGTGGTCTGGATATTTGGCAAATCTAACTAATTTATGTTCTACTGATTTTTATCCTTATCAGTTTAAATATTTTTTATAATTGTCACTTACTAAATACAATTCTAAATTCATTACGCACATTAGTATATAATAATGACGATAATAGTCATAATAAATTTATTTAGGCGTACGTACAAGACGTGTATTGTTTGCCGGCGATAGCTCGAACAATAGCGAGCTGTCGGCATGATGTCACCACTCAAGGTAGATGCGTCCTTTCGTTTTTCCTCCATCCTTTTTATAGCAGATTAATAACATACTATAGTTGTACCACGCGATGTTAACGTGCGATTATAAACACTAAGAGTCCATTATTGCAATAAAAATAAACCTATAGCTATAGAGTAAGGTAACTTTCGTAAGAAGTGGGCCATAATATGTATTATTTGATATGAGGTGTATGCGGACTTGGTTTCTTAAACCTGATTTTTAACCGACTTCAAAAAAACGAGGAGGTTATCAATTCGGCCGGTATAATTTTTTTTTTTTTTTATTTGTTACAAACAATAGAAGAAAGTAATAAAATACTTAAATATAAAAGAACTCATTGCATCTACATTCTACACATGGAGGTTTCCTTTTAATTTGCTAGGAACATTACATAAAACGCAACAAAGCCCACAAAATACACGCGAAAAGTCGTAAATCATGATTAGTATCGATGATCGCTCATTGCGGACTATTACCGGTTATAAGTTAACATTTGCGGCGGCGGCAATCTCGCAAGCGATGTATATCATGTTTATGTAAGAAACCACTATTTCAATATTGCTCAATTTCCCCCGTGTGCCATATTGTGATACCCGATCCTCTTTGTGGTTCGCCGCTTTGATTGCGGCCGAGTTTTACGAGTTTGTCGACACTTTGGGGTAATGTTTTGGGGTAATGATGTTCCGGCATAGCAGCTTTTGGAATGAGAGGGAGAACTCACTCTGGACAAGTAGGTACTTGTACTTCAGAAATTCAGCCAAATCTAGCTAATATTATCGAGATCAAATGACAGCTTCGATTGATTGAAATCTCTATCGGATGGAAAACCATATGACTCTGCTCACGTAAGATTTGCGTCACATAAGATTATCACAGTTAAGAGAAAAATAATACATTTACAATCACTTACGTATATGTACTCGTATTCAACGTAGCTGGCAAGGATCTGTTACTACTTACTGTCACTATGCTTTGGGTTTGGCCAACGAACAGGTTTTAGTGGTATGCTCTGCTTTCCCCTAAAAAGACTATCCTTCGAAGTTTCCCTCCGCGTTAACAAAATAAAAGTTTGTTCATTTTGGCCATTGTTATCAATACATGACGGAACATTAGCTATGAATTTTAAGAACAGTTTCTATAAAAATCATCTATTGGTAAATTGCCTGTGTTTACACCTATTGCGCTAAGAATAGCCATGGGCAGTGTTGATAAATTTAACACCAGATGCCCGTGAGTGGCAATACAAGGCCAAGAATTTCCATAGTTTTATATTAAGGAAAAGTTTGTAAGTCCATGGCCAATTAAATAATCCTGCTCATTTGCTGTTCTATTGGCAATAAAAGAGGTTCGATCAATTAACCCTTGGGGATAGGTTAAGTGCTTTACGTTGTCCCATCGTAAACCATTTAATCTCATTTGCGAATTGTTTTATGGGTGGTGGTAAGAGGGGGAAGAGTCACCTGTTGATAACCTAGCGTTTAAGTATCCATTAGCTGACCATTAAAGATGGTTTCTTTCGAGCCTTGAGGTCTTTTGCGGTAAATTTAAATGAAAGAATATGATATATCCCAATCCCGTCCTTGGCTAAATGTTTTTTTCTTACCCAAAATACCTAGTCAGGGTTAATCAGAAATGTAATTTTGGAATTCAATTTCTATGAAAATTATGAACTCAAACAGTTCCTTAAATGTCGCCAATGACGTAAAAGCTAGGTAGCTGCAAATCATAACATCGGCTTTTTCTTATCCAAGTACACGAAAGCGAAGCTACAGACTGAAGCTAGCTTATTTCTAGTTAAATTATAAAATAAACAATCGTATTACAAGCGGCACAATCGATTAATTATAATTTTACGCGCTCTAATTGCCAGGGTATGTTGTTAAATGTAATAGTCCTGCAGTTCATGTTTAAATAAATTAAATGGTATTATATAAACATTGTACTATGTATTACACCAATTCCTGCTAATTTACTTGTCTATATTAATATTATGTGTAGATTGATGTGCATATTGTGAATGCAGTAGGAAATTGTGACTATACATTAATTCAAGTTATAATATTATTGATTTATTTACAAACATGCGATCGGAACAATCTTGACTCCCAAGGTTTTTATTCAATGGATATGGATCTATTATCAGAATGTAAAATTTTCAACTAGGATACGATCATAAAATAATAAGTTACTGAAAATGATGATATAACGGCGAAAAAGAGTTCCCTAAAATTACGTATTATATTATATCCTTGTTATTGCATTGCATAGAAGCGATAACATACCTGAATTATGATGAATATAAAATGTAAAACATCCAAGTTTAACTGAGCATGATAACGAGTGCACGAACAATAGATAGCTAATGGTGGCTAATTGGCCGCTGCTAACAGTCTGGTTATCACTTCATTATCAGAGGTATTTGTTGCACCTCGATACCATAGTGTACGAGAAACACGCATTTAAGAGAATGTAGGTGATTAGTAATAATTATCGATTTTACATTGAATTTAAAAGGAGGAGAATCTGAATTCGATTGTATTTTTTCAGGTTTGTTACCTCATAACTTTCGAAGGGGATTTTAATGATTCTAATTATTAATTTGGAAGCTAGTAGTTACCCCATCTAGTTTTGACAATTTTAAGGTTGTTTAGTTTTTTGTTAAAAATAGGTAGTTATTAAAAGCAATATTATAATATTTTTAGTTAGTAGCAACAGTGCTAGTAGAAAATTACTATATTCTTATGTTGTACGTACAGATAGGTTCTATTTGACTAGAGAAAGGCACGAATTTAATATTTATAGAATCTTTGTAGTCTAGTAATATGATACACATCCTAATAAAATGCATACGAATAATATTATTTACGCTTAGTATAACATGGTGTATTCACTTCTAACCTAGTTGCCATGGAAACTAAATCCGCTTGTGAATCTGTCTGCGAAGATGCGAATTTGCAGACCGTGACGCGGTTCGCAGGGTTCACACAGACGTACATTTCACAAGGTTTTTGTTACATGCTGTGTAAATATTGTAAACGCCATGTTAGTGTTTGTGTTGTGTATATACCTATATGTACTTTGTAAGCAGTGGTTAAACTAAGCTTAGTTTTATTGGGGATCTGGAAACATTATTTAATAATAAATAAGTATTTTTATTTTTAAGTAAAAAAATAGAATAGATGAAAAAAAAATTTAAGCTTTTTATATCTTATTCAATGACGAATAAAAACATTACAGTTATAAACGCTGAGTTAGCTTTAAATATCAAATTTCACGCATGTTTATAAAAAAATATTTTTTCCAAACGAAATACCGTAATACTTATTACTTTATTTTGCTTTCTTACTATCAGTGTATAAGATACACTTTTAGCAAAATGTTCATATATATTTGCAAAGCTAATAGCCATCGCCATATGCCATCGTCCTGAATAAGCAGGTTCCCTCCAGGGGCTTCCCAAATGTTATGATAAAGGTCAGCATTTGGCACTTGAGTGTAACACACTCGCTTGGTTTACGCTCTGATACACTTGTAAAGGTCGATGAGATGCACCTTTCGACTGACGATGTTTTTTCTTTTAATCTTAATATGGTGCTAATAAGTCTTCTATCTCTAATTTTATTTTTCGACCAGCGGTCCGCCCCGGCTTTGCCCGTGGTACATATTTACGTTTTCTCTACATAAGAACCATCCTCGTACTTCAAGGAATAGGTATAATAAAAAAATAATTATCGAAATCGGTTCAGCCGTTCACACGTGATGCCGTGACAACGCGAAACGGGTTTCATGTTTATATATATTATTATAGATTTAGATATGTACCTATTCCGAAACTTTAATTCAATCTTTTTGTTTGTTTTTGGCCTAACTCAGTAGCCAATCTATCAGTTTTTTTTGTCGTATTTTGTATTATTTACCGAATAACATACCTAATGGCTTATAATCATTTTTGTCCCGGGTCCAAACGCGCGATGCGGGGACATGAGGCTATTTCTTTTAATAGGTGAAGAAAAATAAAATAGACCCCTCTACTAATTTATGTAAAATCGGTCTCGGTAATATTAATACGTGATTATTAAGGAAATTAATTAATATATGTAAGTTAATGTGTCAGTGAGGAAATATTTAGTTCGAGCAGTGTCGCGTAAAACTTGTCAATTTATTGCACGCTTTATTGATTGTGTATTCGTGTGGTGACGACATTCTGTGCAATATTCTTTTATATGTGGTATTTTGTCATCACTCATTATTCGTGATAAATATAGTAATATAATAAACTGGCTTGCGGCTTAGAGGACTAATCGTGTTAAGTTTTTAATAGTGATGTACGTATTGCTGTTGTCATTTTTTGTTCATTTTTGGGATTGAAATTGGAATAAACTTTGAAGTTATTGAAAAAGTTAATGTTTTTATGTTCATAGAAAACTGAGTAAATTCAAAATACGCTAATTTTATATGCATGTTCAAAAATATGTTTTGTATATTTTAACATGAAACTATTAAAGGATTATGTCCGTTTAAGATTAAGATAATCTGATACTTACAGTACCTATATAGTTCGAAACTTCAAACTAATCTTATCGAATTATATGCTGATAAATATTATTTTCGATGTTAGGTATCTATCGCTAGAAAATTATTATAAATGTAGATAGTTATTTCAAAGAATTATGTCAACTGGAGATATATTTACGATAAAGTTTGATATTAAATCTGATGATGACTCTTCACCTGTAAAACGGATTTATTCGTAGGTATGGATGATTTCTGTTGATAGGAATACATTGGGGAAAACTGCATTCAATTCCGCGCAGTAATTTTTGCGGGAAGCTCGTCGAAACAAAACTCATTCCAATATGAAATTTTCTTCAATGTTTGTAATTTACAGGTAACCTATTAAGTATAGTAAATTTTATCACACGTATACCATATTATTGTATGTGTGAACTATTCTCTCAGGGGAAATCCTCATATACTCGAAACAAAATGCTATCCCTTTTGCTACTTAAAATTACTGAAATAATTCATGTAGTTTATTTATTAGTGTAGGTGTAAACTATTCATAGATCAAAGTCAGCTGTCTTAGTTTAAGTGATGTCTTCCCGGGTTCGAGTCATTCCTGCTTGTAGATATACTTATGTACGTTTGTCTCTTA
>CAJQZM010044983.1:0-10340 GCA_907164665.1 Colias nastes
CAATGCTTCGAGCAGAACAGATAAGTTACCTACCTAATATAAAATGAATTTCTTAACAGACGTTAAATCGCAAAAAAGATATAATGTGCATAACAGTGTGAAACACCTGAGCTATTGACTTAAGTTATTGAAGTTAAATGAGTCACAGTTCACAAATATAAGTGTTTGCTGCAAATGTATTAAAAATAAAATTCCGATGATATCTTAACAGCTCTGCACAAGTAAAGTCTTCATGAATTGGTTATTACATTATCTTTTATGAAAAATATATAAAAGTTAGTCTTAGTCAGGCGCTTCAAAGGAATATTGTTAGTGTTGACTATTGAGTAAACTTATATTACTACTTATATCATAGTAAATCAATTCATTTCATTAAATATGTAGTACCCTGTAGAAGCGGAAGAAAAAGATTTTAATGGATTTGATGGAGTTGTAAGAAAACACTTGATATATCGAATTACGAAGAAAATGGCGTCGTTTAAGCGAAAAATAACATACCATCAAAAGTTTTCAAACAGTCGTGTTTCATATTTACATGCTACACTGCATTCACATCATATATTTTTTGTAACAGTGTAGAATGCATACAGCATTATAGTAAACTAAGCATGACCCATGCTAGATGTGCGAAACGACTTGTCATCAGCTGGCAGCACATTTTAACTGTACATGTGATTATGTGGGGTCAACGTGGTGCAAAAAGTTCAATTACTGAACTCTGATCGAGATTGATGGTGGTTTGAATCGTCTATTGAGTGTCTGTTAATTTGTTAACGGGTTTAAAAATGGTAAGGAACTGGTTCGAAGCATACCTGAATATTTGCTGGTCTTACGCCTTCTACCAACTTTAATAAGGGAAAAAGATGAATTTTGATTACTTCATCATACTATAGTATAGTCTAGACTCACAAATGAGTCAATAGTAGGTACGCAATAGTAGTATTCAGCAAATATAAACACATATGATTCATAATGACGTAAGATTATAAGCCTTGAGTTTTGGATGTGGAGCGGATTATTGGTGTATCAAAATAATCCGGTGCAATTTCTTTATATTTAGCATCTATTGAAATTTAATAGCATTAAATACTTCCGTTGCTTTTATTTAAAGTGCTTTATATTTGGATGTTTTGATAATCTTGTTTATATTTTGTAGATAGCTTCAGACGCCGTTTGCGTTCGTAAATTATGAAGCATCGTGCGAAAATAAAAATGCAATTATAGGCTGGAATAAGTAGCTATTTTCGCTAAATTTTATCTAGATCCTTAATTACGATCCATCCAGCCGTAATGTTAGTGACAAACTATACCACTAGTTACTAGAAATGGCTATTAATTAATGTTATCTTTGTAAAATTTATAATTTGCTGAAGAAAACATTATTCTGGTAATTTATTTCAAGTGAAATAACGTGATCCACATTTTTATAAAGATAAGAACCACGTGTCTCACGATTTAACAACATGTGTTACTCGTAGTGCAGCAAAATAAATTATAGAATATACGTAAAATTAAAAGAAATATGATCAAAATGAATAATTATCATCTATATTTATAGCCATAATAATTAATCGTATTCTTCCCGAGGTGCGTCTATATTTAGAGTGTGAACATAAACATTATATGCAAACGCACGTTTAGAAAATTGGGTGGGCTCAAGAATACACCGTCACTTCCTGGGCTTTGGTATTTGCCCTACTTGCTGTAAGTCATCCGTCTTTATAGAACGGAGATTGGAGACCCCCTTAGAGTCCTTAGTACTTAATTTTTTTTAAATAGCCTAAAACGTATAGGTACCTAATTGATCCTTTTTAACTTTAGTTAGTCTTTTAACGATGGAATGGTTGAAGAGTTAATATGTAAAAACGATCGAGTTTTAAATGTAGGAATATAAATACTTTAGGTTAGTTTTCGTTTTTGTTTGTTAGATAGTTCTAACTAGTGTGTATTATTTCTCTGGGCACACCGATAACCTCGAAGCAATACCAATAAACCCTTGCAAAATTCAAATCTACCAAACTGACTGTCCCTTCTGCCCTACACCCACGAATACATTCCACATTATTTTCACATATTTCTGTATGAAGGAGTAACGGCCGGCACGCGTTAGGTCAAGTGGGCAGACGACGCGACGTGGGACGCACGGATGAATTCAATTAACGACACCTCCAAAATAAATATAATTTAATCAGTAGCATCAGCATTCACTGAAGAATGTTAATTGTTATTTTACAGCTTCCCTGTCTGTAAAAATAGAGTTATTGCGACAGATTTCCGAGATTTACTTGAAATAGAACAAAGGTTCTTGACTCTGTTACATAATATTCGTCACTATAAATTGTATTCTTGTTTCTTTACAATGAGCCTAGAGTTGTATGTGAATTGTTGTATTATGTGTGTTTGTGTACGTCGAAAGCAGTTTACTTTTTAAAATTGATTTGCTGCTCCACTATAATAATAAAATCAATACAAAAAATGAACTTGTCGCAGAGTCATAATTATATTTATGGGTCTAACCATGTTATCAGGGTATATATCAAATAGTGGGTTTTCCCGCATTCAGTCACCAGCTGGAATTTAACATGCGGTATACCAATTCCATTGTGAATGCATTGTCTACGGTAATTATGTTGACGATTTACTTTTCGTATATGTAGAACCAACGTGTTAAATAAATCAGAAATTTATCGCAAGTTCTTAAAATACAATTTTCTTTGATGTCTTGTCTCGAGGAAACGAGTACTTTTGATGGGAAATTATAAAAATAATACCTACCAATTTTCACTGTGAAGTACTTAAGATCACAGTCACAATAAAAGTTATTTTATAGTTATACTTAAATTATAATCGACATACGACGACGGCTACTCGTCGTTCATTGTTCTGCAACTTTGGTTCGTAATCTCGTAAATGTATGTACATATTATACAGTTTTGTTTGGTGAATCAAAAACCAGTTTCGGAATAAGATTGGAATGCTCCTCTCAACAAATGCCTATCTTTCTCAATCTGCACTGTTATTTTTCTTAATTAAGTATATGTACACATAAGAGAAAAGTACCAACCTACACACAGCATAGGTAATCGTACCTAAATGCGTCATAATCGTGATTATATGTTTTCTCATCAAGATGGTTGATCTTATTTAGATCAGTTGAAAAATAAGGATAGATTAAACCTATATTTAGGAGAATGTTCCTTTTTTTTTGTGAAGCTAATTCTCTAATGTGGGTGAAATTTAAAATTCCAAACTTCGGTGATCAATTAGTAATTATGAACCTATACATTTCAATGCATTTGCGAGGAAGGAAGTATTTTTTTTCTACGTGATGCTTAAATTGAGAATTCAAATACTTTAACATTAGTTCAATAACAAACTATCAATTAAGTGACATCATTTTCTAATGAGCATTGTTTGCCAACCGCAAAGCGTCCATGCAAGCCAGTTCTGGTCAACGCATGACACGCTTTCTACCGCGGCTTCGTATGTGTAGCACGTACGGCACACTGGAGGTCAGAGACGGAGTGTAAACAGAGGTGGTGGTCCTTTATTGATATTAATGAGATATGTATGGGCAAGGAATTTGATAGGGTAGGTCTTGGTTAACCTATGTAGTGTCAGGAGGCAAAGGAAGAAAGCAAGAGAGTTTTCAATTTAGCTTTAACTAGATAGATATACTACAACTACTACTCCTTCCCCTACCATTTCTACTTTTTCCACCATAACTACTTTTTCCACCATAACTACTACTATTACTACTACTTATACTGCTTGTGCTTTAATGAATTAGTGTAAAATTAAGAAAAATGTTGGAATATCGTTCGCTGCTATTGATATTTTCTGATGTTCTAGTATCAAGTCTATTTATCGCTTGACATACTTCAGCTATCGCTATTCAGAAATATACATTGAATAGTATCATCATGTAAATAAAATTTCCAACAATCGAAATAGTGCTGGTGAGTCAAGTACCCAGTACAGACAATCTTATCAATATTTATCGCAGATAGCCTCGCCTATGCAATAGTGGATCGAACACTTGTCGATAACAGCTGTTATAGTTCCTAATAATCACCTGTTGGAATCTTTATTGTCTTTATGTGTAGTTAAAAAGTCGTAAAATGCTCTTTAAATTCTGAAATTAGTATCCAATTCATGAGTAAGAGTAACTTTAGGGTATAATAAATGAACTGCGGAATTATGATAATATTTGTGTAATGTACCCACATTAGTCCGTTAATCTACTTTGGGTTGAAAATAAAGTGCCAAACATGCATGTTTAGAACATTTATTATCTATCACTAGATCATAGAAACACCCTTGGCTAGTAACCAGGCCACTGGGGTCAAAAGTATGAATTTTATCGATTGCCTCTTCAACTCACGTAACTAAAGGGGTTTAAACCCTTTCTATTGTATTGTGTTGCATAAGTGGTTTTGATAAAAGGATTACGATACTTTTTATTCCATTTATAAATTGGCAAAGGACAGTATTTAAGTCATGATTCTATTCAAATATGTACTGAAATATTTTGTCTTATGTTTAGCTTATCCCAAACTGTGGATAATGTTGTTGGTTGGGCAGTTATGCTTGTATTTAGATTAAGTTTTATTGTAGGTACTTTTAACTACTGTTTATTGTCCCTAATAAAGAAAAAAAAAAATTATCATTTGGAGTCTTGCCCTATATATTCTATCCTCAAAAGGGTATGCATTTTACATCAAATTCTACATCTGTTTGAACGATTACTTTTTCTTAAATAAAACTCAATCAATTTATATGATAATCCTCGAGTCTAGGAGAGCCGGCCATAATTGTGTGATGACGTACTCCGATGATTGCGGATTACTCATCATCTGTTTATACATTTTAATTTTACTATGAATCATCTTGAAGACTTGAATAATGTCCTGCGAGTAGTTCTTATGTCACAAACAATGGACGAATGTGTAAATGGGATAGCGTGTTTATGTAATTGCTTCTGCAGGTTTATCTGGTAGTGAGGGTAATTTATAATAATTAAATGTTTTGTTTACGATGCCTGTTTTATGATGGAATTCCTGGAATTCTCGAGAGAGAGA
This sequence comes from Colias nastes, assembly GCA_907164665.1. Taxonomy (NCBI): domain Eukaryota; kingdom Metazoa; phylum Arthropoda; class Insecta; order Lepidoptera; family Pieridae; genus Colias; species Colias nastes. The sequence continues at coordinate 5,082 of CAJQZM010044983.1, forward strand.
GAGGTACCTTTGGAATTATTATTCCGCTATTTAAAAAAATGAATTTATGTTTCGAGAAGCGATCTTCGGTATTTAAGTATGAAGAATATTTGTAAGCCTAGTTTTTATGTAGTTTCAAAGGCTTTTGAATTCATACATGATATCATCATGTTTGTAATTTGTTAAAAAATATGAAATAAACAAAATTCTAGTACATAATATGAAATAGATACCTATACTTGTTCATACTTAATCCTGGACAATAGACTTTTATCATTTCAATATATTTTCTTTGATAAAGTTTTGGGAACTCCGGCTATCGCACGTGTTGTAATATTGATAATGGTGTATTATCTAAATTGCTGATAAGTGATAATATTGGAATTTATGTTAAAAATAAATATTAAAGTATCGGCATAAATCGTAGGTACGAGTGTAATTGGTTGGACTAATCTATTTCATTTATATTTATGAATTGTAACACTCTTGTTTTTCAAGCTTATTTTCTACTAGCTGCTCTCCGCGGATTCACCTGCGTGGCTCCGCTCGTGTTGGACTTAGCGTGATGATATATTATAGCCTACCTTCCTCGATGAATGGGCTATCTAATACCGAAAGAATTTTTCAAATCGGACCAGTAGTTCCTGAGATTAGCGAGTTCAAACAAACTCTTCAGCTTTATAATATTAGTATAGATAAATTGGCCTGAAACCTACCTGGCAATCAGTCAAACAGTTTTTACATGTAGAGAGCTAGATGTACGTCTCGTTATCAATACTAATTACGTCTCCTTGCTTTGAATCATCGTATTGTGTAATAATTAAGCACGATCCGTATTAACAATGTTAACATATTAGTCATCACTAAAAACTAAGGGGAATCAAAATTGTCTCTCAAGTAAATTGTTATTGAATTCTTTTTTGGTCAGAGTGTACGTAAGTTTGAAATGGTATTTTGTCTTATATGTAATGTATTTAGCAATGCTCAGCCTCCGCTGTCCGGTTGCTCTTGAACTACAATCCAGAAACCGGTGCGCGGTGACGTAAGCGGCGCGCGCGCAGCTTAGATAAGCGCACATATTATGTTTATGTTTTCATGTTCACGGCCGTAAGGCTTCGATTTATAGCTATAATAAATAGATAGTCAATGTTTTATTGGTGTGTTTATTATGTGTGTGTGTGTGTTGATGTAAATGATATTGCATTTAATTGGCGATGACGTCATTATTTGGTATTTTAATTTGAATGATGATGCAATTATTGGATTGTTTTTATTAAGTCATTTGATGACTAGCTTATAAATTTTAGAACATGAAAACAAGCGCCATAATATTCTTCTCCTATGTATCAATATTATGCTGATTTCAAACCATTTATAGTTAGTCATTTATTTTAATCACAATAATAAATTATGATAATTCTTCTATAGATGTATGATAACATTAATTGTTTCATATCAAATATTGTGCCTGTTATTATATTATATCGATTATGAGAATGTTTTTAAGCGATACGAGCTCCGACTGGAATGCCTGTGTTGTTTTGGCAATGACATGGAAATTAAGAAGTAATTCAATTGCTTTAGGATTTTAAGAGTATGCGGCTGTGCGAAATCATGGCAATTTCTTATATCCTTTTTTTATCTTTTGAAAATAAGTTTCGAAATGGAGGAAATACGATATCTACATGAGAGATTTGTTTCCGATTCATAGTATTCGCGAAAGATTAAATCATCATCAAAGATCAATGTTTAAATTATTAATTTTTACACTTCATTTATTCTATCTTCTAATGATGGTAATTCGGCCAAGTATATATGTATCATTATCCTTGTAAATTGTTTGATGCAATAGTCCATAATTGCTACAGCTTTTTATGCCAAAAGCATGACAAGGTAACTCAATTAAATCAAGTTAAACGCAATGATCTCATCATATGAGATTTAGCTGGTTGATAAACGTTCGTAAAAAGTAAATACAATGTATTATAATTTATTTAGACTATTTTCTTTAATTTAGAAGTTAAATGGACTTTATGATAGAAAATAATCTTCAATGAGACAATGGTAGAGTTTTTGAAATATTAATAACTAGCTTTCCGCCCGCGGCTTCGCCCGCGTTTTGAAAGAAAAACCCGCATAGTTCCCGTTCCCGTGGGATTTCCGGGATGAAACCTATCCAAGTTACCCTCTATATGTGTGCTAAATTATATTGTAATCGGTTCAGTAGTATTTGCGTGAAAGATCGAGTAACAAACACACACACACACACCCTCACAAACTTTCGCATTTATAATATTAGTAGGATTATTAAAATGGTTCACGTCCACTTAAGGATAGAGTTAATTATTATGTAGTTACCACAGAACATATAAACCTCTTTTATATGTTCTGTGGTAGTTACTAATAGTAATAAATCCAAATCTAATCCAAATGAAGCAAAATTAGGGTAAAGTTAATATCACTCCAATTCATCAGAATCCCTTCAGTCTCAGTTTGACCCTGATAACGGATATAGAACAACGAGAAAACATAATATTTTTGTTAGCGATAAATCTCAGGATTACATGGAAGGTAAGATATGGGTCGAATAAGACAAAATAAATTGATCGGTATTTAGGTCGCCTGACGCGTTTCCACTGAGATGACACTCAATGCCGAGTGTTTGAGTATTTATAACTCTGGAATTATCACGACATAAGTGTCTTTATTCATCTGCACAAGAAACGGTAATGTTGTAGAGGATATATGATATAGGTACATTCCAAGATTATTTCTGAGATAGGTATCTACTTACTCATGTGCTTAAATGCAAATATGAGATTTGGAGCTGTTAGTTTATAAAAAAACGATGCTATATGATAACATGGACTGAAATAAAAATGGAAAAGTTGGCGATGAGCGATGACATGCAACAGCCGAGCGGGGTCAATGGCCGGAACTTATGAATTTTGGCACGCAACAAGGCTAATGAAAGTTTCATAACGATATAAGCCTTGTCTGCCGAAAAGCTTTGGAAGACATTTATAGAATGATATATTGATGTGTCTTTGAATGGAAAAATAACTATTGTTCAATATTTCCTAAAACGTTAATTGAACTAACGAAGGGGGTAACCACCCTCATGTCTTAAAACGGGATTTATTCCAGAGTAACAATATGACAGACTTATATAAAACCCTGCAAATTCTAAACATTTTGGCGTTATAGATCATATTTTAAAACATAAACAAATTAAATAGAAATGCAAATGAATTCTCTTGAACTTTCGCTCATGTCGCTGTATCTTGTTACAGATTTCAAAACAACAAAATCTACACGTACATCGGCGAGGTGCTGGTCTCCGTGAACCCGTACAAGAGCCTGGACATCTATGGCGCCCAGCACATGGCGCAGTACAGGGGCAGGGAGATGTTCGAAGTGCCCCCACACGTGTACGCCGTGGCTGATGCCTGCCAGAGGGTGTTGAGGCAGCAGGTAAATTATACTGCTACTGAAAGAAGCTCGATGGAAAATGCATACTAGTTTGGCTAGAGTTGTTTGCAGTCTACGGTTGCTGTGGACGTCTGACATAATTATATGCTTGTTTGAATTCTCCGCTAAAATAGGTTCTGTGCTGTTTATTGATCCTCTTAATCACTACTATCTTCTTATAAAAAAAAGGTAGTACAATTTAAACAATCTGAAATAGGCAGTGGAATCGCTAAAGTAGCTGTTCCATACGGCCTAGTGGATGAGGAGACGCAGTGTATATCTACATATACCAATACTAGAGGTCCGCCCCGGCTTCGCCCGTGGTACATATTTCGCAATAAAAGGTAGCCTATGTCCTTTCTCGTGTATCAAAATATCTCCATACCAAATTTCATGCAAATTGGTTCAGTAGTTTAGGCGTGATTGAGTAACAGACAGACAGACAGAGTTACTTTCGCATTTATAATATTAGTATGGATTATAAAATTGAAGTGTTTGTTTGTTTGTTTGAACGCGCTAATTTCAGGAACTACTGGTCCGATATGAAAAAATATTTCGGTGTTAGATAGCCCATTTATCGAGGAAGGCTATAGGCTATATATAATTACGCTAAGGCCAACATGAGCGGAGCCACGCGGGCGAAACCGCGAAGCGCAGCTAGTCTATTAATAAAAATATGAAGTGTTAAATAAAGAGATAAAGTGTGAAATAAGTTTTTTTTTTTGCATTAGTATTCGATCAAAGGTAGATGATTCGACATTGCACGAGCGTGGAAATATTAAATTGAAATACAATTTATGTGCACGATCGACAATTCCATTGCGGTAATAGGTATCATGAAGCGTTACTTAGAGCAAAAAAAATGTTGTGTGGTTTTATGAAACCACGGTAAAAGTGAAACTTAGGCACAAAATTATCGTATTTGTACGATAATTATCGTACGGTTCGACCGTCACGCGACATGCGCTACACAGACCAAAAAGTTTGAGACGATGTAATAAAAGTTTCACTTTAAAAATCGATCTGATAATATTTTAATATTATATAGATATCTGTTAATCCCCACTTGTTTAGTTAGATGGATTATTGCCGGAATCCTCGAAATAATTATCAGTATGAAATGTTTACAGCCTTTCCCGTTTATGTGCAAAAAAATTTTTAGGTAGGTACATTTTTTCACCTATATAAAGTAGAACAATTTATACTAGAAATTGGCTAATTCTGCTGTTAAATAGTGACAAATATATACTGATTAAAAAACTAAAATAAACAAGCGTATGATGCAATACAGTGAACTCCAGTACTTGAACTCTAGAGAAAAGTAGTTAAAAGAGAGAAACCTTACGTTGGATAAAATGCATTGAAATGCAACTGTGAAATCCTTTTGAATGAAAATAATCTCAGAAAAATATAGGTTAAAAACAGCGCAATAAACTCAGCGACACTTGAACCCTCACCATGCTACAGTTATCCTACGAATCCTACTTCATCACTACATAGTATAAAACAAAGTCGCTTTCTCTGTCCCTATGTATGCTTAAATCTTTGAAACTACGCAACGGATTTTGATGCGGTTTTTTTTAATAGATAGAGTGATTCAAGAGGAAGGTTTTAGTATATAATTTATTAAGTTTTAGACAAAGCGGGCGAAGCCGCGGGCGGTAAGCTAGTTTATTATATTTCGAAAAGTTTAAAAATGTTCACGTCTTTTTGACTCATGAAGTTGTTACTGAAAAGATACTTGTGAAATTAAGTCAAGATTTAGGAATAAATGTTAAATTTGAAAAGCGACACTGGTAAAATAATTAT
>CAJQZM010044983.1:10740-21214 GCA_907164665.1 Colias nastes
TACTTACTTTCATAGCTGTTAAAGTATGGGATAAGCAATAAATAAATTGAACGGCGGCTTTACTAACAATAAATGTAGTCTGTATGCCTACATTTATTGTTAGTAGCCGCAGACTAAAAGCTTATAATAAAAATGCTACATAATTATACTCAAGTCCAGTGTTGTAACAATGGTGTGGTCATAATCGTTTAGTGACCATTGTGTGTTGTATTGTTGGCTTGTGTTCAACACCTCGCCGACTTTTGAGTTATAACCGACCACCCGTAATGTGCTTTCTGAGAAGATTCTTTGTCTTTGCAAATTTTGTGTTATGGTGTAGTCTTTATAGAGCTTAACTAAAGTAATAAACGGAATAGGTCGTGTCCGCGTATTCGGGCATTTTTAAGGTGATGAATTAATTTTTCTAACATTTTCGGCCCTTTTTAAACCTTCGTAATTTTTATATTATTAAAGTTGTCGTGATGAAAATTCTTGACAAGAAAGTTCAATAGTAACACAATACGTGTACCGTTTTAGAAACATGATTCCATGATATTTTCTCGATAGAAAAAAAATACAAAGTTCTCATTGTTATTTTTTTTTAATCTCTGGCATCTTCAAAATAACAAACGTAAAGTTACGACTTTTTGGATATTAACTATAAAATATACAATCTATACGTGTATCGAGTTAGAATTTTGAAATATGCGATGGTTTTGAAATAAACAAGAAATACTTGAAATTAGCGCGCGACCAGCCAATCTAGCGTGAGCCGTCCTGTACCTTCCTAGGCTCCTACCCCGATCGCTGCACGAGTCATTCCCGCTACGGCCGTCACACGGGGAACTTGTGTCGCTCGCGCAATCGTAACAAAGGGTGACAACACGATAAGACAAAATGAGACAAATGGGGACAATAAAGAAAATAAGAGGAAGAAACATAAAGGTTGGAGGAAAAAGAATGCTTACAATTGGAACAAATTAATGAAGTAAGTTGGTTTTATTTTAAATTTGATGATATTTATATTATAGACGATGTTTGATATATTATGTACCCCTGTTTTAAGTACATAACGAATGTGTAAGATTTTTTCATGTATAGCATAGATAATCTTTTCAGAAATTCGGAATCCAGAAGGAAAATAAACCCACTGATTGTTCACAATGTGAACCCACTCCTTCGTAAGTACCTTCATTCAGTCAAAAATGTATGTTATCAACGCTCTACTGGTTTTATCGCATGATTCCATTTTTAGCAAAAAGCAACAAAGTGCAAAGAAATAAAAAATCATGGTGAACTTAGTGGAAGTATGGTGGACGTAATATGGAACAGGAGCTCATTGGAGTAGTATTATATTTAAAAAAATACGAAAAAAATTCAAGAATTACATTTCTTAGTAGGTGGTAGATACGTATGTTGTATAAAGAATTTGATGTTGATATTTATTTCATTTATACTTACTATACCTGTGCGGGAAATTGCTTAGTACTAAAACAGGTTTATATTCATATTTACATAGTAATGTGAAAGTTTTCATTTCGAAAAATTTTGTGTATATTAAATTAAGTTCCTGGGTGATCTGGAAACACAATTGGGCCCGGAAGATGGCGCTGCAGTCACTCCTCCTAATCAATTATGTATTTTTGTTGTTAGAAAGTAAACTTAATTTAATGTTTATAATACATTATTATTGGTATAAATAAGCCAGTGTTCATCTCACATTGCTGTACCTGCCTACCTACCCTACCAGGGCCTAACTTTATTCTGGATATTTTATTTTGATTATTTGTAATGAATAATTACAATTATAATAGAGTGCAAAAAATAAATACTTGCGTGAATATATTTTGTGTTTTTTTTAAACAATTTTTTTATTTAAAAAAATATCATTCCGACCGCGGCTTTGCCCGCGTGAAATTAGGTTATATCGTGAATCCTGTTTTATCCCACAGAAGTGTTCAGTCCGGATAAAAAGTATCCTATGTGTAAATCCAGGCAATTAGCTATATTTCATCAAAATTGGTAATGTAGTCTTGACGTGATTGAGTAACAACTAATAAACAAATATACAAATAAACATCCAAAGTTTCGCATCAGTTTTACTGTATTAGTGATATCTTCCACTCTTGACTTTGACTGAGAAGAATTAGGGTTTATAACTTCTTTCAGAAATAGTACCTTTCATTTCTGGGCATGATGCAATATCTACGTCAGCATCAAATTCTATCTAAATCAATTCAGTAGTCCGCGTTATTGAGTACCATTTCATTTTTTCAGAGTTAAAATATTTTTTGTAATTTTAAAGATTATTTATAACCTATATTATTTTGTAATAAAGTAAACATTACGAAATAATAATTATTATTAATAGTGTCTAACTAAGTAGTTGTTAAAAAGAAGATTATTTGTTTATAAGCAAGAAAATAAAATCAATAAATCAACGATTAAATATATGTATATAACAATATAATAGCTGTATGACGACTCCATACATGTTTGTCCCGAGTCGGCCAGCGGCAGCGCGGCGAGTTTGCAAGATTGACTTCGCGCATACCCGCGTTCGCGATAGCGAGCTATTAGACTCCGCCCACCAAGCAGTGGATTTTTTTTTTGTGTATCGTCTTAATGAGATAAAATGTTATAGATCCTTATATATGTTGCCTTATCTGTCTTCAGATTAGAGACCTGTTAAAATCGGTTCAGCTGTTCCAAAATTACTAAAAACTTTGAACAAAAACCTTGAGAAAACATTGTTGTTTTTTAATGGCATATTATATTATATACTATAGTTAAAAAGTTGACGGTAGTTAGAAATTAGAGTAAAGGGATTTCCCATAAAATGCACGATACCATATGCTATTGACACAATCGTCTGGTTTTTAAATAATACTACAATAACAATTATAACGCCATAAATTTGATAAAACTTAACAATTAATTAGGGTTTCGTTGACTTGGTGATAGCGGGTGTTTTGATAATTTATAATTAGTAGAACTGGTTATAAATGTAGTTTACTGACTGATTATTATTATAGTTGATGAAAAGTTAAAAATATGGTACCTATATGCATTATAAAATTAATTGTATTTTTTGAAATAATCTTTAGGATGAGAGGATTTATTAAATACTTTGTTGTATATACTTTTGACATTTATAATTTACATTAATTTCATTACTGATTATTTTCTTATTTTTTATATGAATGGTATTAGAACAGATTAAAATTAGCAATGGATAAACCAATTGATATTAAGACCTTGCTTATTTTATCCATCGCAATCCGGAATTGAGGATGGCTTAGCAAGAATTAGGTTACAGAAGCGGATTACTTACTAAAACCTCACAGAAGATCTGCGTCATATATTAAGTATTTAGGTACTTTTTATTTCGCCTCCGTTTGTTTTTAAACGGACGATGCGTGAGGTTTGTATTCCTGTAATTAATAATTGGGAATGCATGTTTGTATGTATTCATGTGAGTAGGATTATGTTATTCAATCACTTAATGAACCATTCAAAGTCTAATTTTAGCAATGTAATATTCACAACGACATCTTTACCGAATGTAGGATCAAATTTCATAACACGATGTTGTCACATGTTGTTATGTAAAGCTATGAAAATTTCTACACATAGATACATCTGTATTCTGAACTATATATCTGTAACAATAGCATCCTCTTCAGAAATATATATTTTACAACACTGAATTTAAATTACAGGGGAGAGACACATGCGTTCTCATATCAGGGGAATCAGGAGCTGGTAAAACGGAAGCCTCGAAGTTTATCATGAAGTACATCGCAGCGAACACCACACAAGTGCACAGGGAATATATTGACAGGTAAACGTTTGTTTTGCTATTTATGGCTAGAATTTTTGGGAGAATGGCCAATGGACTAGGTTCGGCAGGATTGTAGTGAGTTGACAGGTAAGCAGAGCCAGGTGGAGATGTTTTTTTTTTTGCTATTTATGGCTAGAATTTTTGGAAGAATGGCCGATGGACCAGGTTAGACAGAACTGTAGTGGGATTAAATGTTGTATGTGCTAATCAATGTGTCAATGTATCAATCACCAGTGTGCCAAATACGTCAAAATATGGTCAGTTTCTTCGACACGATTAAGAAACAAAAACTAAATTTATTCTTATGTATGGTAAATGTGTAAAGAGTAGATTGGACAAAACTAGCAAATATTCCAAAACCAAATTGCACAATGAATACCTAAACTCCGTTTTAAAAACATTATAATCTATCTCATATCTATCTTTTTTTAGATAATCACTCGAATAAATTGGATTAAATTTTTAATTAACATAAGCCGGTTAAGTAATTTGTTTACTTTCAGAGTGAAGAACGTATTAATCCAGTCAAACTCGATACTCGAGACATTCGGTAATGCGAAGACGAACAGAAACGACAATTCGTCAAGATTTGGCAAATATATGGACATAAACTTCGACTACAAGGGCGATCCAGTCGGTGGCCACATAAGTAACTATCTGTTGGAGAAGAGCAGAGTCGTCAGCCTCCAGCCTGGGGAGAGAAACTTCCATGCATTTTACCAGGTTAGTCAACTGCAGTTTGTTAAGTGTTTTTATTTTACTTGAAACTACAGTTACAGGAGTTATAGAAGTTATTAGCTGTGCTCTGCGGTTTCACCCGCATTGCTCCGCTCCTGTTGGTCTTAGCGTGATGATATATAGCCTATAGCCTTCCTCGATAAATGGGCTATCTAACACCGAAAGAATTTTTCAAATCGGACCAATAGTTCATGAGAATAGCGCGTTCAAACAAACAAACAAACTCTTCAGCTTTATAATATTAGTATAGATTACATTACGTGTCTAAAGAGACTAATAGAATGTCTTAGCTTGAGAGAATACAAAAGTCGACTGACTTACACATACGTAATACATCAATCAGCGAAACAAAATTTATATGTAGCGACCTAAAAGGAAATTATCACACAAAATAAAAATAGACTTAGCCAAATTTGAGAATAAGCCGATTGTGATTGGAATGAGGTTGATATAGCTATCAGCTTTCTGAACTAAATTTCATGAAATCCAATAATGTTGCTAGCCAATTAGACAAGTTTTTATTACAGCAAGAATTTCTAGTATTCTCTTTGCTTAATCTCTCGCGGCTTACAATCAATCGGTGCAATAACATTGCATTGCTATGGCTGTAATTGTAGGAAATGCAAGGATTTTCCTAATCTGCTTACATTGAAATTGCGCTCAATGACTTCCAGTCTTACAGGTTATACAAACTAATTGTTACAATCGTTGTAATGACGTAGATAGACTGTGCAACTCGTAGAGACAACGTTTAATTTCGTTAAATGTTAATAATACTTTTTTTAATAATAAATGACAGATTTGAAATTGGGAAATGGATCCGGCTCGAAGGACCATCTGATTAAATTTAGTTATATTTTATTGTTTCGATCTCAAATAAATTCAAAGTATCGTAACATGAAATTAGATAGCTAAAAAGTAATTTATACGGTATATTACTATTATTATTATTTATATATTATTATTTATACGGTATATTATAATTGAAGTGAAGTCATTTCCTATGAAAATTTGACATAGATTTATCGAATCTTTATTTATGGCACTTAATAAGTTTGTGTAATTAAAGTACCTCGGGCACAGCCACGACATAAAGCAATAGAATTTATTATAATATGTGTAGTATAAGTCACACACATGTTTAAGTAATACATTACGTCGTTAGCCAAACTATTGTTGAAATCATAGATTATTAAACAGACGCATTGTGCAATATGTAAACAGTGGCAGTGACATCAGTGCTTGTAATTATGTCAAAGCCAAATCAATTACACACTTACACCGCCTGTAAACATTGCCTTTTTGTATTAGAAAACAAAATTGAAGTTATGAATAGTAATTTAATAATTTAAGTATGAAAAGGTTGACATATGACAACCACAACCTTGCTCAAAGTAACCGTAAGAAGCAGCTCTTTTGCGGTTTTGCTATTCAGAATTGCTAATATGTGATTGATTAGAATATGAAACTATGCATGTTAAATATGCATTAGGAAGTAATATTTAAAACGTTTATAAAGATTGAGCTAGATAGAGGTTCCTTAAGTACTTCGAAGAATGATCCAGTCTTCTGTGTTTACCTGCAATTTTTAGTGCAAAATCTTCCACTTAAATCAAGATAAAATAATTATAAGATTGGCTTTTTTAATCCTGCAGTCTTCAACATAGAATTATAGTCTAGCTATCTATAAGTCTTTTGATATATTTTAATAAACTTCCAGTTGCTAAGCACAAATAACCAGCACACAAAGAAGTTCGGGCTCAGCTCGAGTTCAGCGTACAAGATACTGGGTAGCGAGCGCACCACCGCACAGGACTCTAAGCTCTACTCCGTTACGAATAGCGCATTTAATGCTCTGGGCTTTCCACCCGCTGTTGTTGACGACATTTGGAGCATCGTTTCGGGTATTATTTTATTGGTAAGTTTTGATATAAGCGATTTATTACAACAAACAAAATGTTTTTCACTATGCAAGGAAATTTCTTTTTGATACTCGTATTGATCATCAATTTCCTCAAATCCTTTTAAATGAAAAAAAAAAAAAAATTTGTTGATTTGTCATAATTTTTTGATAGAAAATCATACTTATATCCAGCCAAATTAGATCGGAAAATAGGACTTGGAATTATTGTTATTTCAAATGCTTAATTTGACTCGATTATTACTTTTATTCGTTAATGTTTCAAACATAGAAAGGGGCCGTTCATAAAATACGTTCGCATACGGGGGGGGGAGGGGTTTTCGCGAGTGTGACAAGATGTGACAAGGGGGGACAGGGGGTCTACGGCAGCATGCATTTATTATTGTATTTTTCTTTTAATCGTCAAAAAAAATATTTTCTAATATCAAGATTTGTGTATTATCAATCAAAATTTATCATGTTTAGGGGGGAGGGGTCTTAGTTTTTGTGACGAAATATTTCCAGGGGGGGTCACAGAAAGTGTGACACAGCGTGACAACTGGGGGGGAGGGGGTCAAAAAAAGTTAATTTTAGTGTGACGTATTTTATGAACGACCCCAAAGTACTATATTCGCTATATTCAAATGTGTTCCATGACGACAACTATTTTCTTTGTCTTCTCGAGCAAAGCTGCGGACAACAGCTAGCCAAGCTATCTTATAACTGCTCAATCCACAGGGCGAGTTAACATTCAGCGAGTCACCAGACGGGCAACTTCTATTGGGAGGACCACTCGCAGCGTGCGTTCGCGCACTCGGAGTTAGCGAAACAGCGCTAAGAACTGCGCTTGCGGCACGAGTGTTGGCGGCTGGAGGGGAGCTAGTTAGCAAGGACCATTCGCTGATTGACGCTAATTATACACGGCTGGCGTTGGCTAAGGCGGCCTATGATAGACTGTTCACCTGGATTGTGCAGCAGGTGGGTGGTGGTGAAAAGAGAAAGCCGAAAGAGGAATTCCAGAAAGAAAATGATAAGGAATTTTAGTGTGAAGTTACATTAGCGGTAAAAGCGATTTAGCAGCTATTATATCAACAAGATAGCTTGTTGACATTTTTTCTGAATTTAAATAGCTGTAGCAAAATTGTGGCTATGGTGGACTTCTTTGAGATGATCGTAAAACAGGTGAGGGATAGAAATTTCAGATGCGTTCGAAATATTCAAAATGCGAACTTAGACAATGTTTTTATGATTTAAAAAATCTGCCCCCAAGTTTAAAATAAATGCCAAAAAATTAACTTAAAATAATAATTCCAGATAAACAAGAAAATCGAGCCTCCCGCGAACTCATGGGGCGGTTCCCTCATCGGCGTGCTCGACATCTACGGCTTCGAAATCTTCGACTGCAACAGCTTCGAGCAGTTCTGCATCAACTACTGTAACGAGAAGCTGCAGCAGCTATTCATTGGTCAGTATTATATGGTACGGATGTTCTTGAAATGTCAGTAAAAAGTAGGCGGGGATAAGAATGTAGAAATGTCACTTAGAAAGTAGAAGAATGGTATTTTATTGTTTAATTTAATGGAAGATGCCAGTAGAATTAAAAAGAATATTTTACAGATTTTAAACAAGGAACAAAAAGTGAAGGTAGTTCACAAAAAACAATTTTTCTATTACCGTCGCGTTTTTTAATTTCTAATAGAAGGTAATGCTTTCTTAAATATCCAGAAGAATCGAGAAAAATTTGCACAACTTTTATCCCAAAAAAAGCACAAATTCTAAACTGTCCATATACTTAAAAGAGCATAATTTCTAAACTGCCCAGAATATTCTAAAATCTGTCGCTCTTCTAGAGCTCGTGCTAAAGCAGGAACAAGAGGAGTACGCTCGGGAGGGCATCCAATGGACTCCCATACAGTACTTCAACAATCGAGTCATCTGTGAGCTGGTGGAGGCTCCTCACACCGGTATTATAGCTATCATGGATGAGGCTTGCTTGAATCCTACTAAGGTTAGTTGGTTTTAGTTCTGAGGTATAGGTGTGTTTGAAAAGTATGAATTGATTAAAGGAAGATTTTGAGATAGAAGAATAAAAAAAGAGAACCATGTAGATATCTGCAATTTTATGTGCATATAAAAAAAGATATATCAAAAAATGAAGAGATAAAGTTGCTTCAAATTATTTTTGAAGTGAAACTTCTTAAGGCGCGTTGAGAATAAAATTTCAAGGTCGCATCATGGCAATACCGTCACGTCAGTGTAAGGCGACGTTTTTGGTATCTTTGACTCTTGCTAAAGAAGTTTCACTTCCGACACGTGTGCTCGGCACACACGCTGGCATTAAGATCAAATTACTATATCATCCAGTAGTAGACAACATACAACTGAACAAAATAATGTGTGTGTACAGATTACAAACAAACTAATCAAATGTTATGTGTTTAGATATCAGACCCGCAGCTGCTAGAAGCGCTGGACGCGCGGCTGCGCGGACACAAACACTACATCTCGCGGCAACTCGCGCCAGCTGATAAGCAGCTGAGGCACCAGAAGGACTTCCGTATCACGTGTGTATATTTTTTAACATAAAATCATCACTTATCAACTAAAAATTAGTTTAATGGGACTAACGTCAAGAAAACAAAGATATAATGGACAAAGAAAAAGAAAAAAAACAAGTTTCTACAATGTTTAAAGATGGCCACACAATTAATAGGATATTGCAATAAATTAAACATTCGTTCAACCTTAATTTTTGTTCAATAAATATGTTAAATAAATTTTAATTATGGCAAATGAACTTCGTCGTAAAAGTTGTGAAGCTCTTAATGTTACGTTTTTTAAAACACATGGTAATTCAAAAAATATTTCATAGCTAATAAATAGCAAAGAGCCAAGCACATATCCTTGGGGTACTCCCCTTTGAATTCATACATAAATGGTGGACTTGTATGACGTACGAAATCAAACGCTGTTCTTAAAACTTTTCTTATTTTGATTATTATAGTTAACAGCCCTATATTTTGTGCTCTAGGCATTACGCAGGTGACGTGACATATTCGATAGAGGGTTTCATGGACAAGAACAAAGACTCGTTGTGGCAGGACCTCAAGAGACTGTTACATTCCTCCACCGTCTCCTCGCTTAAAGACATGTGGCCGGAGGGCGCTACCAATATTCAAAAGGTGTGTTAAATGTTTATCTTTCATTGAGATTAAAATTAAAATTTATTGTTTTTTCAGGAACTTTGTGTATTTCAATTGAAATTGAAATTTTGTTCATAATATTGTTTATTATTGACGACATAATGGCTGGTTGTTGTCAGTTTATCTGGTTCTTCTGAATTTTGAATTTCCTCAGTCTTTATTTTTCTTGCGTGTTCTCTTTCAAATATCTATTTTGCACTTTATTTAATTAAATTCGTTGCAATATCCAGCTGTAGTTCTTTATCTGCTATTTTTTTGTTCTGTGCTATCTTTCAAATATCTATTCTGCTCTTTATATCTCTCCATAATACACGGGTACCACCAGAAGGAAGATACCCTGTCCTTTGGAAGGCTTACGTGGGGACACAGGTACAACACGCAGAGGCCCTTTAGAGAATTTAATGTGTTGTGGGACACCAGCCGCAGCCTGCCCATGACTGCACTATAGAGATACAGCCCTGGGCAGTCCGCGGCCAATGTAGGACTATTGGAGAAAAAATGGAAATGAATAAAACTGGAAGGGGGTGTTAGATGGACTGGTATATTGGGTCTATGGGGACTATTATGGACGTCTGCCTTTTCAATATTAAAAATTGAAAATTATGGCAGACGGTCGTCGTCACATCCCTACGCAATTCTGTTCTTTATATTATTATTGTCATTGCAATGGCCAGCTATTGTTGATTCATCTTCTTTATTTCTCTCCTTTTTTTGTTAATTTTAATTTTATCTTATTTTGTTGCAGACATCAAAGCGTCCCCCGTCAGCGGCGTCGCTATTCCGCAGCTCGATGTGCGCGCTGGTGGCGGG
>CAJQZM010044984.1:0-12241 GCA_907164665.1 Colias nastes
CAATGCTTCGAGCAGAACAGATAAGTTACCTACCTAATATAAAATGAATTTCTTAACAGACGTTAAATCGCAAAAAAGATATAATGTGCATAACAGTGTGAAACACCTGAGCTATTGACTTAAGTTATTGAAGTTAAATGAGTCACAGTTCACAAATATAAGTGTTTGCTGCAAATGTATTAAAAATAAAATTCCGATGATATCTTAACAGCTCTGCACAAGTAAAGTCTTCATGAATTGGTTATTACATTATCTTTTATGAAAAATATATAAAAGTTAGTCTTAGTCAGGCGCTTCAAAGGAATATTGTTAGTGTTGACTATTGAGTAAACTTATATTACTACTTATATCATAGTAAATCAATTCATTTCATTAAATATGTAGTACCCTGTAGAAGCGGAAGAAAAAGATTTTAATGGATTTGATGGAGTTGTAAGAAAACACTTGATATATCGAATTACGAAGAAAATGGCGTCGTTTAAGCGAAAAATAACATACCATCAAAAGTTTTCAAACAGTCGTGTTTCATATTTACATGCTACACTGCATTCACATCATATATTTTTTGTAACAGTGTAGAATGCATACAGCATTATAGTAAACTAAGCATGACCCATGCTAGATGTGCGAAACGACTTGTCATCAGCTGGCAGCACATTTTAACTGTACATGTGATTATGTGGGGTCAACGTGGTGCAAAAAGTTCAATTACTGAACTCTGATCGAGATTGATGGTGGTTTGAATCGTCTATTGAGTGTCTGTTAATTTGTTAACGGGTTTAAAAATGGTAAGGAACTGGTTCGAAGCATACCTGAATATTTGCTGGTCTTACGCCTTCTACCAACTTTAATAAGGGAAAAAGATGAATTAATGAGGGAAAGAAATGAAAAGACTGGGAAGGGACAAAGGAAGGCTTCATAGGATTATATATATTTCTGCATATAGATTGTTTTTGATGGAATGTTTGTTCAGGGTAATATCGGAATCTGTTGCTATACAGGATACTTTTGTTTCTTTATGGATGTGTGTATGGTCATTTACTGTTGCGCAATTACCTTAAGTGCATTCGAGCAAAGCTGCGGGCGGAAGGTTAGTGGAACTTTAAACATGCTAAAGTTGAGAGATTACAATTACTTACGGTATTCCCACATGTATACTAACATTCATGTCAAACAATAAATAAAACTGTCCTCATCAATTTTAGAACAAAAAAGGATTGCTCAACATGTCCAAAACCAATTAGCGAAACTAGGAGTGTACTTCGTTGTAATTTATAATTATGAGTCGTAACTCTACTTCATAGACCATGGTAATTTACTTGTGAAAGTAGTGTATTTGTATGAGACCTACGTCTTGCATAAGTGGTTCATTACATACTGCATGATGTATTAGAATTAAAACATTTGCAAAGACGATTTTAACTAGCTTACCTCTAATGAGATGCGTTCACTTCATGTTATCTTATGCCGACCATAGAAGAATCAAACAATAACAATACATTGAGATTTTGTTTTAATTTTGATCATCATTAAATTGAAGGATCTTTAGTATCATCAAAATTGGTAAAGGTTTGGTACCTTTTGTATCTTAGCTTGACCATCAGTCGCATAAAAATACTTACGTCTCTTTAGCTATAATCTTTGTCGGAAAATTTAACAATCTCTCTCTCTGGCTCTAAGCCTGTTTAACAGTAAATTCATTCATGTTAAAGTTAAACACTACGTAATTATTCGCTATACATTAGAATCAGGTGATGTTTCTAAACACATTGATTACTTCATCATACTATAGTATAGTCTAGACTCACAAATGAGTCAATAGTAGGTACGCAATAGTAGTATTCAGCAAATATAAACACATATGATTCATAATGACGTAAGATTATAAGCCTTGAGTTTTGGATGTGGAGCGGATTATTGGTGTATCAAAATAATCCGGTGCAATTTCTTTATATTTAGCATCTATTGAAATTTAATAGCATTAAATACTTCAGTTGCTTTTATTTAAAGTGCTTTATATTTGGATGTTTTGATAATCTTGTTTATATTTTGTAGATAGCTTCAGACGCCGTTTGCGTTCGTAAATTATGAAGCATCGTGCGAAAATAAAAATGCAATTATAGGCTGGAATAAGTAGCTATTTTCGCTAAATTTTATCTAGATCCTTAATTACGATCCATCCAGCCGTAATGTTAGTGACAAACTATACCACTAGTTACTAGAAATGGCTATTAATTAATGTTATCTTTGTAAAATTTATAATTTGCTGAAGAAAACATTATTCTGGTAATTTATTTCAAGTGAAATAACGTGATCCACATTTTTATAAAGATAAGAACCACGTGTCTCACGATTTAACAACATGTGTTACTCGTAGTGCAGCAAAATAAATTATAGAATATACGTAAAATTAAAAGAAATATGATCAAAATGAATAATTATCATCTATATTTATAGCCATAATAATTAATCGTATTCTTCCCGAGGTGCGTCTATATTTAGAGTGTGAACATAAACATTATATGCAAACGCACGTTTAGGAAATTGGGTGGGCTCAAGAATACACCGTCACTTCCTGGGCTTTGGTATTTGCCCTACTTGCTGTAAGTCATCCGTCTTTATAGAACGGAGATTGGAGACCCCCTTAGAGTCCTTAGTACTTAATTTTTTTTAAATAGCCTAAAACGTATAGGTACCTAATTGATCCTTTTTTAACTTTAGTTAGTCTTTTAACGATGGAATGGTTGAAGAGTTAATATGTAAAAACGATCGAGTTTTAAATGTAGGAATATAAATACTTTAGGTTAGTTTTCGTTTTTGTTTGTTAGATAGTTCTAACTAGTGTGTATTATTTCTCTGGACACACCGATAACCTCGAAGCAATACCAATAAACCCTTGCAAAATTCAAATCTACCAAACTGACTGTCCCTTCTGCCCTACACCCACGAATACATTCCACATTATTTTCACATATTTCTGTATGAAGGAGTAACGGCCGGCACGCGTTAGGTCAAGTGGGCAGACGACGTGGGACGCACGGATGAATTCAATTAACGACACCTCCAAAATAAATATAATTTAATCAGTAGCATCAGCATTCACTGAAGAATGTTAATTGTTATTTTACAGCTTCCCTGTCTGTAAAAATAGAGTTATTGCGACAGATTTCCGAGATTTACTTGAAATAGAACAAAGGTTCTTGACTCTGTTACATAATATTCGTCACTATAAATTGTATTCTTGTTTCTTTACAATGAGCCTAGAGTTGTATGTGAATTGTTGTATTATGTGTGTTTGTGTACGTCGAAAGCAGTTTACTTTTTAAAATTGATTTGCTGCTCCACTATAATAATAAAATCAATACAAAAAATGAACTTGTCGCAGAGTCATAATTATATTTATGGGTCTAACCATGTTATAAGGGTATATATCAAATACTTAGTGGGTTTTCCCGCATTCAGTCAACAGCTGGAATTTAACATGCGGTATACCAATTCCATTGTGAATGCATTGTCTACGGTAATTATGTTGACGATTTACTTTTCGTATATGTAGAACCAACGTGTTAAATAAATCAGAAATTTATCGCAAGTTCTTAAAATACAATTTTCTTTGATGTCTTGTCTCGAGGAAACGAGTACTTTTGATGGGAAATTATAAAAATAATACCTACCAATTTTCACTGTGAAGTACTTAAGATCACAGTCACAATAAAAGTTATTTTATAGTTATACTTAAATTATAATCGACATACGACGACGGCTACTCGTCGTTCATTGTTCTGCAACTTTGGTTCGTAATCTCGTAAATGTATGTACATATTATACAGTTTTGTTTGGTGAATCAAAAACCAGTTTCGGAATAAGATTGGAATGCTCCTCTCAACAAATGCCTATCTTTCTCAATCTGCACTGTTATTTTTCTTAATTAAGTATATGTACACATAAGAGAAAAGTACCAACCTACACACAGCATAGGTAATCGTACCTAAATGCGTCATAATCGTGATTATATGTTTTCTCATCAAGATGGTTGATCTTATTTAGATCAGTTGAAAAATAAGGATAGATTAAACCTATATTTAGGAGAATGTTCCTTTTTTTTTTGTGAAGCTAATTCTCTAATGTGGGTGAAATTTAAAATTCCAAACTTCGGTGATCAATTAGTAATTATGAACCTATACATTTCAATGCATTTGCGAGGAAGGAAGTATTTTTTTTCTACGTGATGCTTAAATTGAGAATTCAAATACTTTAACATTAGTTCAATAACAAACTATCAATTAAGTGACATCATTTTCTAATGAGCATTGTTTGCCAACCGCAAAGCGTCCATGCAAGCCAGTTCTGGTCAACGCATGACACGCTTTCTACCGCGGCTTCGTATGTGTAGCACGTACGGCACACTGGAGGTCAGAGACGGAGTGTAAACAGAGGTGGTGGTCCTTTATTGATATTAATGAGATATGTATGGGCAAGGAATTTGATAGGGTAGGTCTTGGTTAACCTATGTAGTGTCAGGAGGCAAAGGAAGAAAGCAAGAGAGTTTTCAATTTAGCTTTAACTAGATAGATATACTACAACTACTACTCCTTCCCCTACCATTTCTACTTTTTCCACCATAACTACTACTATTACTACTACTTATACTGCTTGTGCTTTAATGAATTAGTGTAAAATTAAGAAAAATGTTGGAATATCGTTCGCTGCTATTGATATTTTCTGATGTTCTAGTATCAAGTCTATTTATCGCTTGACATACTTCAGCTATCGCTATTCAGAAATATACATTGAATAGTATCATCATGTAAATAAAATTTCCAACAATCGAAATAGTGCTGGTGAGTCAAGTACCCAGTACAGACAATCTTATCAATATTTATCGCAGATAGCCTCGCCTATGCAATAGTGGATCGAACACTTGTCGATAACAGCTGTTATAGTTCCTAATAATCACCTGTTGGAATCTTTATTGTCTTTATGTGTAGTTAAAAAGTCGTAAAATGCTCTTTAAATTCTGAAATTAGTATCCAATTCATGAGTAAGAGTAACTTTAGGGTATAATAAATGAACTGCGGAATTATGATAATATTTGTGTAATGTACCCACATTAGTCCGTTAATCTACTTTGGGTTGAAAATAAAGTGCCAAACATGCATGTTTAGAACATTTATTATCTATCACTAGATCATAGAAACACCCTTGGCTAGTAACCAGGCCACTGGGGTCAAAAGTATGAATTTTATCGATTGCCTCTTCAACTCACGTAACTAAAAGGGTTTAAACCCTTTCTATTGTATTGTGTTGCATAAGTGGTTTTGATAAAAGGATTACGATACTTTTTAGTCCATTTATAAATTGGCAAAGGACGTCATGATTCTATTCAAATATGTACTGAAATATTTTGTCTTATGTTTAGCTTATCCCAAACTGTGGATAATGTTGTTGGTTGGGCAGTTATGCTTGTATTTAGATTAAGTTTTATTGTACTTTTAACCACTCTTTATTGTCCCTAATAAAGAAAAAAAAAAAAAATTATCATTTGGAGTCTTGCCCTATATATTCTATCCTCAAAAGGGTATGCATTTTACATCAAATTCTACATCTGTTTGAACGATTACTTTTTCTTAAATAAAACTCAATCAATTTATATGATAATCCTCGAGTCTAGGAGAGCCGGCCATAATTGTGTGATGACGTACTCCGATGATTGCGGATTACTCATCATCTGTTTATACATTTTAATTTTACTATGAATCATCTTGAAGACTTGAATAATGTCCTGCGAGTAGTTCTTATGTCACAAACAATGGACGAATGTGTAAATGGGATAGCGTGTTTATGTAATTGCTTCTGCAGGTTTATCTGGTAGTGAGGGTAATTTATAATAATTAAATGTTTTGTTTACGATGCCTGTTTTATGATGGAATTCCTGGAATTCGAGAGAGAGAGAGAGGTACCTTTGGAATTATTATTCCGCTATTTAAAAAAATGAATTTATGTTTCGAGAAGCGATCTTCGGTATTTAAGTATGAAGAATATTTGTAAGCCTAGTTTTTATGTAGTTTCAAAGGCTTTTGAATTCATACATGATATCATCATGTTTGTAATTTGTTAAAAAATATGAAATAAACAAAATTCTAGTACATAATATGAAATATATACCTATAGGGTAAAAGTGGGATAGATGCCCCACTTTTTGAAATAGCCTCATAATTTTAAAAACATGAATCTTATACGAACACTTTGTATGAATATAGCTAGGTTAATTATCTGTTTTGAATTACTATATATATTTTTTATCCTATCATTTATAGATAATGTGTAATAAATATTTTTGTAGAACATCTTTTTTGAGGATAGATGCCTACCTAGTTGGATAGTTGCCCCACCATGAAAATACTAAGGAGGATAGATGCCTGCAGAGTGGGATAGATGCCTTACATACTCTATAAACGCGAAATCTAATAAAATTTATATGATAAACCAGCAAATGTCATGTTAACATAGTTGTTCTGTTGTCCAAGAATATACTTGCGCTCGCACTCCTTCTTTTCTTTTGTATTTTTGTGCCGTGGTTCTCCTACAATCAGTATAAGGGCAGATCATTAATAAGTAAGTATACATAACAAAAAAAGCAAATTAAACCAGTAAAATCGGTTAACATAGAGAAAACCTCTGACGCAATCAGGTAAAAATATAAACAGTACCTGTGATTATCGATAATAACATGTACATATGTATTGAGGGATAGATGCCCTTAGAGGCCCCTAAGGGCATCTATCCCTCTAAAAAAAAGGGGCAACTATACTTTTTGATAAGGATAGCTGCCCCAGTATTTTTTTTTATTAAATAAAAACAAAAGAGCCACTATTTTCACTTAGATTTGTACTTAATGAACCAGTGTATAGACATAATAAGAAATAAAGTGAAATTTATTAATACTTATAAAGTTATGCAAAGGCAAATATCGACCTTTTTAAATTTTAACGTGTTCGTGAAGTTCGCCGCGGATATTATAACACGCACTAGCGAAACACGTCTTCACCAAACAACAGCTCATGCGTACCCGAGGTGCGGGGTGCTCCTATTTAAATCATTAATTCGTAGTCACGACTCTGGGAAGTGAGGTTTTTTGAAAATGAGGCATCTATCCCAGTGCGGCATCTATCCCACTTTTACCCTACTTGTTCATACTTAATCCTGGACAATAGACTTTTATCATTTCAATATATTTTCTTTGATAAAGTTTTGGGAACTCCGGCTATCGCACGTGTTGTAATATTGATAATGGTGTATTATCTAAATTGCTGATAAGTGATAATATTGGAATTTATGTTAAAAATAAATATTAAAGTATCGGCATAAATCGTAGGTACGAGTGTAATTGGTTGGACTAATCTATTTCATTTATATTTATGAATTGTAACACTCTTGTTTTTCAAGCTTATTTTCTACTAGCTGCTCTCCGCGGATTCACCTGCGTGGCTCCGCTCGTGTTGGACTTAGCGTGATGATATATAGCCTACCTTCCTCGATGAATGGGCTATCTAATACCGAAAGAATTTTTCAAATCGGACCAGTAGTTCCTGAGATTAGCGAGTTCAAACAAACTCTTCAGCTTTATAATATTAGTATAGATAAATTGGCCTGAAACCTACCTGGCAATCAGTCAAACAGTTTTTACATGTAGAGAGCTAGATGTACGTCTCGTTATCAATACTAATTACGTCTCCTTGCTTTGAATCATCGTATTGTATAATAATTAAGCACGATCCGTATTAACAATGTTAACATATTAGTCATCACTAAAAACTAAGGGGAATCAAAATTGTCTCTCAAGTAAATTGTTATTGAATTCTTTTTTGGTCAGAGTGTACGTAAGTTTGAAATGGTATTTTGTCTTATATGTAATGTATTTAGCAATGCTCAGCCTCCGCTGTCCGGTTGCTCTTGAACTACAATCCAGAAACCGGTGCGCGGTGACGTAAGCGGCGCGCGCGCAGCTTAGATAAGCGCACATATTATGTTTATGTTTTCATGTTCACGGCCGTAAGGCTTCGATTTATAGCTATAATAAATAGATAGTCAATGTTTTATTGGTGTGTTTATTATGTGTGTGTGTGTGTGTTGATGTAAATGATATTGCATTTAATTGGCGATGACGTCATTATTTGGTATTTTAATTTGAATGATGATGCAATTATTGGATTGTTTTTATTAAGTCATTTGATGACTAGCTTATAAATTTTAGAACATGAAAACAAGCGCCATAATATTCTTCTCCTATGTATCAATATTATGCTGATTTCAAACCATTTATAGTTAGTCATTTATTTTAATCACAATAATAAATTATGATAATTCTTCTATAGATGTATGATAACATTAATTGTTTCATATCAAATATTGTGCCTGTTATTATATTATATCGATTATGAGAATGTTTTTAAGCGATACGAGCTCCGACTGGAATGCCTGTGTTGTTTTGGCAATGACATGGAAATTAAGAAGTAATTCAATTGCTTTAGGATTTTAAGAGTATGCGGCTGTGCGAAATCATGGCAATTTCTTATATCCTTTTTTTATCTTTTGAAAATAAGTTTCGAAATGGAGGAAATACGATATCTACATGAGAGATTTGTTTCCGATTCATAGTATTCGCGAAAGATTAAATCATCATCAAAGATCAATGTTTAAATTATTAATTTTTACACTTCATTTATTCTATCTTCTAATGATGGTAATTCGGCCAAGTATATATGTATCATTATCCTTGTAAATTGTTTGATGCAATAGTCCATAATTGCTACAGCTTTTTATGCCAAAAGCATGACAAGGTAACTCAATTAAATCAAGTTAAACGCAATGATCTCATCATATGAGATTTAGCTGGTTGATAAACGTTCGTAAAAAGTAAATACAATGTATTATAATTTATTTAGACTATTTTCTTTAATTTAGAAGTTAAATGGACTTTATGATAGAAAATAATCTTCAATGAGACAATGGTAGAGTTTTTGAAATATTAATAACTAGCTTTCCGCCCGCGGCTTCGCCCGCGTTTTGAAAGAAAAACCCGCATAGTTCCCGTTCCCGTGGGATTTCCGGGATGAAACCTATCCAAGTTACCCTCTATATGTGTGCTAAATTATATTGTAATCGGTTCAGTAGTATTTGCGTGAAAGAGTAACAAACACACACACACACACACGCTCACAAACTTTCGCATTTATAATATTAGTAGGATTATTAAAATGGTTCACGTCCACTTAAGGATAGAGTTAATTATTATGTAGTTACCACAGAACATATAAACCTCTTTTATATGTTCT
The DNA here is from genome assembly GCA_907164665.1 of Colias nastes. Classification (NCBI taxonomy): domain Eukaryota; kingdom Metazoa; phylum Arthropoda; class Insecta; order Lepidoptera; family Pieridae; genus Colias; species Colias nastes. Next base: position 9,336 of record CAJQZM010044984.1, read on the forward strand.
GTGGTAGTTACTAATAGTAATAAATCCAAATCTAATCCAAATGAAGCAAAATTAGGGTAAAGTTAATATCACTCCAATTCATCAGAATCCCTTCAGTCTCAGTTTGACCCTGATAACGGATATAGAACAACGAGAAAACATAATATTTTTGTTAGCGATAAATCTCAGGATTACATGGAAGGTAAGATATGGGTCGAATAAGACAAAATAAATTGATCGGTATTTAGGTTGCCTGACGCGTTTCCACTGAGATGACACTCAATGCCGAGTGTTTGAGTATTTATAATTACTCTGGAATTATCACGACATAAGTGTCTTTATTCATCTGCACAAGAAACGGTAATGTTGTAGAGGATATATGATATAGGTACATTCCAAGATTATTTCTGAGATAGGTATCTACTTACTCATGTGCTTAAATGCAAATATGAGATTTGGAGCTGTTAGTTTATAAAAAAACGATGCTATATGATAACATGGACTGAAATAAAAATGGAAAAGTTGGCGATGAGCGATGACATGCAACAGCCGAGCGGGGTCAATGGCCGGAACTTATGAATTTTGGCACGCAACAAGGCTAATGAAAGTTTCATAACGATATAAGCCTTGTCTGCCGAAAAGCTTTGGAAGACATTTATAGAATGATATATTGATGTGTCTTTGAATGGAAAAATAACTATTGTTCAATATTTCCTAAAACGTTAATTGAACTAACGAAGGGGGTAACCACCCTCATGTCTTAAAACGGGATTTATTCCAGAGTAACAATATGACAGACTTATATAAAACCCTGCAAATTCTAAACATTTTGGCGTTATAGATCATATTTTAAAACATAAACAAATTAAATAGAAATGCAAATGAATTCTCTTGAACTTTCGCTCATGTCGCTGTATCTTGTTACAGATTTCAAAACAACAAAATCTACACGTACATCGGCGAGGTGCTGGTCTCCGTGAACCCGTACAAGAGCCTGGACATCTATGGCGCCCAGCACATGGCGCAGTACAGGGGCAGGGAGATGTTCGAAGTGCCCCCACACGTGTACGCCGTGGCTGATGCCTGCCAGAGGGTGTTGAGGCAGCAGGTAAATTATACTGCTACTGAAAGAAGCTCGATGGAAAATGCATACTAGTTTGGCTAGAGTTGTTTGCAGTCTACGGTTGCTGTGGACGTCTGACATAATTATATGCTTGTTTGAATTCTCCGCTAAAATAGGTTCTGTGCTGTTTATTGATCCTCTTAATCACTACTATCTACTTATAAAAAAAAGGTAGTACAATTTAAACAATCTGAAATAGGCAGTGGAATCGCTAAAGTAGCTGTTCCATACGGCCTAGTGGATGAGGAGACGCAGTGTATATCTACATATACCAATACTAGAGGTCCGCCCCGGCTTCGCCCGTGGTACATATTTCGCAATAAAAGGTAGCCTATGTCCTTTCTCGTGTATCAAAATATCTCCATACCAAATTTCATGCAAATTGGTTCAGTAGTTTAGGCGTGATTGAGTAACAGACAGACAGACAGAGTTACTTTCGCATTTATAATATTATTAGTATGGATTATAAAATTGAAGTGTTTGTTTGTTTGTTTGAACGCGCTAATTTCAGGAACTACTGGTCCGATATGAAAAAATATTTCGGTGTTAGATAGCCCATTTATCGAGGAAGGCTATAGGCTATATATAATTACGCTAAGGCCAACATGAGCGGAGCCACGCGGGCGAAACCGCGAAGCGCAGCTAGTCTATTAATAAAAATATGAAGTGTTAAATAAAGAGATAAAGTGTGAAATAAGTTTTTTTTTGCATTAGTATTCGATCAAAGGTAGATGATTCGACATTGCACGAGCGTGGAAATATTAAATTGAAATACAATTTATGTGCACGATCGACAATTCCATTGCGGTAATAGGTATCATGAAGCGTTACTTAGAGCAAAAAAAATGTTGTGTGGTTTTATGAAACCACGGTAAAAGTGAAACTTAGGCACAAAATTATCGTATTTGTACGATAATTATCGTACGGTTCGACCGTCACGCGACATGCGCTACACAGACCAAAAAGTTTGAGACGATGTAATAAAAGTTTCACTTTAAAAATCGATCTGATAATATTATAATATTATATAGATATCTGTTAATCCCCACTTGTTTAGTTAGATGGATTATTGCCGGAATCCTCGAAATAATTATCAGTATGAAATGTTTAGGTACAGCCTTTCCCGTTTATGTGCAAAAAAATTTTTAGGTAGGTACATTTTTTCACCTATATAAAGTAGAACAATTTATACTAGAAATTGGCTAATTCTGCTGTTAAATAGTGACAAATATATACTGATTAAAAAACTAAAATAAACAAGCGTATGATGCAATGCAGTGAACTCCAGTACTTGAACTCTAGAGAAAAGTAGTTAAAAGAGAGAAACCTTACGTTGGATAAAATGCATTGAAATGCAACTGTGAAATCCTTTTGAATGAAAATAATCTCAGAAAAATATAGGTTAAAAACAGCGCAATAAACTCAGCGACACTTGAACCCTCACCATGCTACAGTTATCCTACGAATCCTACTTCATCACTACATAGTATAAAACAAAGTCGCTTTCTCTGTCCCTATGTCCCTATGTATGCTTAAATCTTTGAAACTACGCAACGGATTTTGATGCGGTTTTTTTTAATAGATAGAGTGATTCAAGAGGAAGGTTTTAGTATATAATTTATTAAGTTTTAGACAAAGCGGGCGAAGCCGCGGGCGGTAAGCTAGTTTATTATATTTCGAAAAGTTTAAAAATGTTCACGTCTTTTTGACTCATGAAGTTGTTACTGAAAAGATACTTGTGAAATTAAGTCAAGATTTAGGAATAAATGTTAAATTTGAAAAGCGACACTGGTAAAATAATTAT
>CAJQZM010045005.1:0-12055 GCA_907164665.1 Colias nastes
TGCATCACGGCCATGTTCCGCAAATTCCACCCGGAACATTTCGTCTGTGCTTTCTGTCTCAGACAACTCAATAAAGGCACGTTCAAAGAACAAAATGATAAACCATATTGCCACGCCTGCTTTGACAAACTTTTTGGTTAAAAAATATAGATGGCGCGCTTTTCAAAGTCCACAGATTATTTATGTCTTCTAAAGATGAACTGCCATATGTAAAATTTAAGAGGACGTTATTCAGGATTCTAAATTATAGCAACTGCAGTAAGATATATAAATGTATGTGAAATTCTAAAATTCGTAGATTTAGCGATGGAAATAATGATGTGATGATTGAATTAGTGTTCGTACTAAAATGGTTCTAAAATTAGATAGAAAGGAATTGTTGGTCGTATATAATTATTATTATAACGTGCAATTGGTCTAGTGTTGAGAACAGTAGTTGTAGGTAGTATTTTTGAAAATATTTTCAACTTACGATACGATACGAGAAAATATACTTCTATGTGTAAGTGCTTCAGATATAACTCACAAGATTTATTACACAAATTTTGAGATTTTTTTTATATGTCGTAGTTTTTCAAGGCATAAGTAAAATGGTACTACAAAACTTTTAAGTGACTTATGTTTACTTGAAAAATACTTGACTATTATTTTAAACTTAAGTTTAAAAGCCATAATAGCTGCATTTTAACAAACGCTTTATAAATTAAAAGGTTTATTTTCTGTTATTTATTTATGATACATATGTAAATATGGGCGGTTCTTAAATCTGACTAATAATTAAGTTCTTTCGACCATAAATGAAATATTCACTTCTGTAAAAAAAGTATATTTAAATTGACTCTGACCTTCTTAAATAGGTCCTCACTCAGTGCCATAACAGAGAAAAAAGTTATTTACTTATTTTTATTATTTTTTCTTATTTAAATACAATTTTCATTTACTATAGGTACTTAAAACCTTACCTTTTAATTTAAAACTCAAGCAAGCATACATTTAAAATTCACAAATAAATAACAGAAAGTAAGTGTATATAACTTGTTAAGTTCATATCTTCCATTAGTAATTACACCTCGGTTGTACAGTTTGTATTATTTTATATTATTTTTTGCTTTAAAACCGCTTAAAGCTAGAACGGTAGTCGCGAGTGCCAAAATATACATATGTTACATAAACTCACGGTGTTTCTTATACAAAGCAATAAAAAGGACCTTAAAAATAGTGTATTAAGGTTCATTTTATCGTTTTTTATTAAAATTTTGAATAGTGAGATAGCATTATTATTAGTTTTCAATCTTCATTTCAATATTGTATTTGTTTTTAGTGACGAATGATTTAAATATTAAATCTAGGTAATTATTTTAACCTTTTTTTTTTCGTTAAATTATTTTTTTAACATATTTTGTATTTTTTTTCTTTATCTGAATATTCTGAGAATTGTAATTTTATTAAAAAACTATAAATACGTTTTTTCTTTATTTACTTGAATAGTAGCTTTGTTTCGTCCATTTTTTTAAATATATCTAGTATATAATGTAAGACTGAACGCTGTCTTTTGTTGATTTCATATTAAAACAAAACAACTCAAATTATTTTAATTTTTTTGTAATGTTCTACAGCACAAAATATTATTTTTTTGGCAATTTATTTTTCTGTTGTATTCACCGTGAGTTGGCACCGTTTTGTTTCGAGGATATGGGGTCATTAACCGCAAGTTAACGTAATTATTATTATTGTATGTATGTAAAGTGACATGATTTTATTGAATCTGTAATATTTTAACAAATATATTTAATGTTTTCTTATGATGGATTTTTATTTCAACCGTCTACGAAGTGAATCTACAACTTACAGGCATGTGAGAATTTATTAATATAGAGATCTAATATATAATATTCTCGACGAAAACGTAATATAAAATATATTTCGCCCGTTTCTCAGACCCAAATATAGGTACATATAAATTTTCATAAAAATCGGTTCAGTCGTTTCTGCAGAGTGCAGAGTATGGTAGATATAGATAACAATGTGACTCGAGAATTTTCTTCTTCTTATAGAAAACAACAAAACACCTACATACACAATTTTTTTTATCGATAATGATGAAGCGCTTTTTAGAAAAAGTTAAAAAGTACCAAACGTGATGACGATATTGACGATGCGGTGGGTTTCCGTAAATTGAACCTTAATATTAGATACTTTTTTTCAATCTTTTTAATGTAAGACCAAAAGTCGAAAGAACTGCCTTTATTATCATCCTTCAAAGGAATGCATTTATTGCGAATAGCGATTTAGCTTATCAAAAATATTTCTTATTTTTCAAATTTTATGTTAACTAGCTGCTCGCCCCATTTGATATTTTATTTTATTTAAATTGTCATTCTAATTCAAGTAGAGACAACAAACCAATTATCCAAATCGGTTCAGCGATTATCATTTTAGGTGGTTTTACTAAAACTTACATAAATTGATGATAGAACAAAATGAGTTTGGAAATACCATTTCTTGGATTGACCCAAATAATCTTGATAAAATTATCTTTACGTGTACCCTTATAGATAAATGATATTACGAAATGGGAAAATATACAAAAACATACTTATCTGTAACTTATTTATGTACATATAGGTCGTTTATAATATTAATTTAATTGCGAGTGTAAAAATTTTGATTAGGAGATAATTTGGATGCTAGTTTATTTAGTAAATAAAACAGGTAATTCCATTCTCATCTGGTAGCAACATGACTCTGAACTAGTACATTCAACATAAAAAGCCGGGTGTCCACTAAGTTCGCGGAATTATCGCTACGCACTCTCGCTTCTGCTCCAGTAGGAGATACGTTTGCTCAGCGCTCCAATCGGTGGCAGTTTGTGAGGGAACATAAAGGAGAGCTTGATTGAGAGCTGAAGCCTGAATATTATCATACCTAGTTATCTGTGGTGTTCTGGTTGAGAACATGCGAGATGAACGTATCGGCATCTGTGATCGGCGCGGGCGTCCCAGTCAGCGGTTGCAGATGCGGGGAACACAAATTAGATAGTGGGCACTGGGCGGCACGCCACGGGTCGATAAAAACTTATATTGATAATGAAATATCAATGATCTTACGATTAAGTCTTCATTTTATTTATTTTGATAAAAACAGCTAGATTACCTACTTGCTCTAGATTACTGGATTTGCCATGAAATACAACGAAGACAGACTTTAGTATTTAAATTATTTTTCTAAAATCTAAATAATTGCATATCACCTGTGCAATGATTACTCGACATTACATCAGAATGCCAGCGCATGTAGATATTTACACAGATCAATATTTGACCTTGTTTGCTATTATGAAAGGAGGAAAAACAAAAATTGTCATAGCTCATAATTATTCAAAATTTTATTTATCGCACACGATACATAATTACTTTTTTCGAGCGTTTAACTTATTATGTTTTTTTATTAATTTCGAATCGAAAAAGAAAATCGTTGCTACCTTATTGATAAGCCTCTTAGCCTTGAGACGTTCGTAGAATATTCTACGCGCGATCGATAACAACCATCAATTATTTCTTATCGACTGTTAATGTGCATTTTCCAGATTTATGGCCCAGTTTTTATTATTTTTGTGTAATAGCCTATTGTTTTTATAGTCATTACAAACCTAATACTTTCTATTGCATATTTCTTTGTATTTATTTCTTATCATATTATGTTAAAGTATTTCAGGGTAAAATAAAACAAAACAAATCTTTTCAAGTTGTTTAATAACAGCACTTATACATAACATCCCTACACTAACACAAAATCACTTACAGAAGTAAAAATAACTTAACAATAAATATAAATCTATTTAAACTTAATTTGTCATTCAACTTAACAATCTAGTCAGTCTTTGGTGAGAATACAGTTTTTGTATTAATTACGCAAGAGCTGGGAATAGCTCTGAGAATGATTCACACCAAAAATCTGACAAATCCAAAGAGTCAGGTTCACTAAAAGGTGAGGACAAAGATTCATATGCCAAATCTGAGCTTAAATTCGTATGCGATGGTGACACACTGAAGCTATCGTCAAAGGATTTGGGGGACATACACATTGGCGATAGCAGCTTCATGTCACATTCCAATGTTATGTCTGAGCAATTGTTTGTTAGTTCACTAAAGTCCATTTCACAGTCCAATGCTGTTTCTTCCACCACTTGTTCATCGCAGGGGACTTCCACTGTGACACAATCATTTGCTTCATAACTCGCATAGAATATGTCACCTTTGTCACCGTCTTCCTTGACTTCTGTATCTGTGACTTGTATGGTGGGGTAGGGATGTGCGTAGGAGTGCTGTTCTAGTATCCTGTCCACGTCATGTTTAAGGTTGATCTCACTGTCTAGGACTCTACTTTCACTGGATTCCATGTGCTTTGCTGCGGACCCCACCACTTCAGGTCCTTCAGTACATTTTCTATTTTCCCTGACTGAGTTCTGTGAAGAAAAATATAGCAGTTAAAATTACATCATACACAATGTTATGTTGTAGTTGGTATTGTGTTAATAAATCTTTTGTCTAGTGATGTATTGTAATAGTCCTTAATAGGGATAGATGTCTATTTATCTAAAATGAAACATAAATATTCATAGTATATTTTGTTTACAATGTAGCTAAGACATGTGCCTAATAGGCGTGACTTAACGCATGATGCAATATTGTAATATGTTGCACAAAATAACAAACTTACATCTTCAGGCGCTCCTGCAGCACCTGCATCAATCTCTTTGAGGAGGGAGTCTGCAAGTTGATGGAGGGTATCGAGGTACTCGTCAGACTCGAGGTGTGCGAGGAGGTCTGCGAGAGGAGACACATCGCCAGCAGCAGGCGCGCCGCGCGGATCGCCGACGGAAGCCCCTCCTTCTGCTGAGGATGAGACTCTGCTGGTCCCGGGGCTTCCGCGACGGTCCGCGCCGCCGCCTCGCTTCTCAACGATGCGTTCTCGCTCAACAAACGCTTGTTCATCGCTTTTAATTCTTCCACCTCCTTCACGAGCATCTCGTTCACCTCCATGAAGTGGTTAATTTTGCTTTCCATTTCATCCATTTTCGCCTTCTTCCGGTCCCGCGACGTTTGCGCGGCGACGCGGTTCTTCAGCTTCCTGCGTGGACAAATGTTATTGTTTTGTTTAGTAACCGAAATTTCGCAAACTTTATTGTAGTCATTTTGGAACTTCGTAAGTCAAAGCCTATTTTATGTATGCTGAGGGACATGTTTAAATAATAATATTTTGTATAATGAAAGAACAGGTAAATGAAGGTAAAACACCTTCGTAAGCACTACTAACAAAAAATATATTGATCATTGTGTATGATATTGAATTTGTAATAATGATGCAACTGTGCAGTTTTACATCCCAAATATTTCGTAAGGACTAAAGTTACTCTATTCAACAGGAAACCGGCTAGTTAGTGGAGGCCTCAATTAACAGATAAGCATGACACGCAATCAAAACATGGCTTGTGACTCACTTGCGTTGCATCTTCTCTTCCCATGTGAGGTGGTCGAGCCTTCGCTTCCTTGAAGGTGTAGTTGGAGCCGAGTCGACCACGACCGCAGAATCTCCATCTTCCACCTCCAAGTAGCCATTGGGAACAGTGATTATTATCGGTACGCTCATTTTGTTTATAGCGTACGACGAATTTCACTACAACTCAACTTTGCCACTTTTTATTCAACACAGTACTTTAAAGTCTTGACGATCGCATGCTCTTGTTGCAACGAGACCGCTAGAAAATAGTTCTATGATATTTCATCACACTTTTACACTTTTCTTTCGCGTCGTACATACTCGAGCTTACGTTGGCTTACGTCAATAACTATTAATTAATGAAATGAAGTTCTGGAAATGTTTACGTGCTTTTACGCTATTGGTGGAATTGCGAAGTGGGCGGATACACCGACCGTCAGCACAATGAATTTTCGTTCAATAATCCAATGTTTGCTGTGGTCAATAGTAGTAACTTGAATGAATGAATGAAATGAATGATACGATTTACGAATATTGAGTGTTAGAAAGTAGAAAATACTCAAAAGTTCAAAACCTTAGAGTATATATTACAATAGTATAGAGCGCGTGTATTGCACAAATTGCTCAGTGCACATCGTAGGCAGATGAGCTATAGATATTATATAGATGTGTGTGTGACAAATAGGGATGGGTAGGTATCAATTGCGTGTTGAACTATCGATAAGTTATGTAAATAAATATGTATCTTATGTAAATTTTATGTTCAATAAGTTATTAAAGGAAAAATATATGAATAAAGTATAAATATGTAATTTTTTAACCAACTGAATAAAGTTTGTTTATTCCATTTGAATATTTCTTGTATTAATTATAAGTACTTTAAAAAAATATGTTTAATTGGAATATCATAAAAACGTGAGTACTTTTTAAATAATAAAATTAATAAAAATAAAAGATCGGGTTTAGTGCTATTTCTTTAATAATAAATCAAAAAATAATAATAATGTTTTAAAAATGTTAAATAAAAATAAGAAATAATTAATAATTTAAAATGATAATATAATAAATAATATTAATAATTTTTTTATTTAATTTTATCCATTCTACTATCAAAATCTTCAAAATCAATTTAGCGGTTCAGAAAATATATCGTAACATTACATACTTTACATTTACACTATAAGTAATACATTCGCATTCATAATATTAGAAAGTGTATCATACAAAACACACCACAAATTTATTTATAATAAATTTTTAAAAGAGTTTTAATTTTAAAGTTAAATAAATAATTTGTTAAAATATAGTTCTTCTAGTAAACTTTATATGGAGTACAGCGTTGGTCAGTAGGCCTAGTGTGAGTTTGATCGAGTACGAAACGTTACTATCGCGTCTGCGTCACAGCCGAATTAGTATGGGAAATCGAACAGCGCCCCTAGCGGACGTATGGGGAAGCTTTGATTCCCCATACAAATTTCGCTGTGACGCAGACGCGATAGTAACGTTTCGTACTCGATAAAAACTCACACTAGGCCTACTGGTCACATCACTACGATCACGTGGCGGCAGTGAGGCGCGCGAGCGAGCCTGCGCGTGTCCGCCTCCCACCTTCCCGTCTCCCCCGCGATGCTAAATTTATTTTCATAAAAATAAGTATAACAATCGACTTACTGATGAAATGTGATACTGGATTTCAATTTTGTGTATTTTCTAGTATCGTTTTTGCAAGATAGAACTGCACATTTCACCATGTTTATTCGTAAATATTAGGGATGTAACGATACCGATACCGATACCGATATATCGGCCGATATAATCGGCAAGCCGATATATCGGTATCGCCGATAATTAAACAACCGATACCGATATCAAACAATTCAAAAAACCGCGCCCAATGAACGATGCGGGAGGCCGCCCGCGCGTGCGCACTTTGTTTTCTGAAAAAACTCTACCAATAGTAAACTTTTATTAGGTACTGATTGTATATTGTGTATTACTTAAAGTTTAACTGACTTTGTAAAATAATAATACTAAAATAAATGGTTTTGTTGTTTTTTGATTTGGCATTTTTATTAAAAGAATACGATTAACAGTTGAGTCTCTGTTAAATGTTGGTAACTTTTTATGCATAATTCACTATTTATTTTTCTACCAAGCCATCGATATCGGTATCGGTATCGGTATCGCCGATACATTACTACAAATATCGGTATCGGTATCGTATCGGCAAAATCATGTATCGTTACATCCCTAGTAAATATGAAAAAAATTCCAGAGCAACGCACTTCGACAGCACTCAACCACGACTACGAGCGCTCGCGGCGGGAACGTCGTGTTGTTCCCACCTGTGCCTACTGTTCCCACTTGGTTATTCGCACTCTATAGATAGTATATATACTCTAAGTTCAAAACAAACACACCATTTATGTGAAAAATGAAATATATAATATGTATAAATAATGAATGTTTTTCTTTTGAAGGGTTTTCGTTGTAAATTTCAATGACGAAATAATTTACTTATAATTTTGACTAGGTATCAGATTTTGTACAGGTTTTATTGTTCAGTATTTGTACTATATAGCAGGCAGGTACAAAATCTTGTACAAAATTTAAATATATATGTATATTCTTGTGATATAATATAATATGTTATTTTTATTTTCCAAGTCAAAGTCCCAATTTATTATCTTGTGTGCCTTTCTGCCTTTGTCAAATGTCAATGTCAAAAACTGAAAACCAAAGAGTATAATGTATAATAGCTGAAAACACAGTTCATTGTTGAATGTTGAATGTTGTCTCATGTTTTTAATTTTAATTTCAACCTGAACGTGAAAATATAATTTGGAAATTGATATTTTAATATGGCTTCAACAAGTGCTGATTCACAATGCACTATAGCTCAAAAGACTTGGGCAATGGCAAATAACATCGAAACAATTTCAAGTGTGGACGAAATATATCGCTATGACAAAAAGCAACAACAAGATATTCTCATAGCTAAACCATGGGAGAAAGAGTAAGTTCCTTTTCCTTTTAGAACTAAATGGGTACAGAATGCATATTATCACTGCAGAGTATTATATGAATATTTCTTTCACAGCCCACATTTTTTCAAAGACATCAAAATATCAGCACTTGCATTGTTGAAGATGGTTATGCACGCAAGATCTGGCGGTACCTTAGAAGTTATGGGATTATTGTTAGGTAAATTCTTTAATATTAATCTCGGAAAAGCGATAAACATTCCAAACACTTTTAGATTTGTTATCTGCACGACCACTGGTTTCTGTTTAGGATCTTTTTTCCTTAATACCTTACATTACATTACACACATTTTCAGGTAAAGTTGATGCCAATACAATGATAGTTATGGATTCATTTGCGCTCCCTGTGGAAGGTACAGAAACAAGAGTGAATGCACAGGCACAAGCCTATGAATACATGACTGCTTATATTGAAGCAGCTAAACAGGTGACATTGTTTTACTTTTGTTTTAACATATAATTTATACTTACTTCAACATACTATGTTTTAAGAAAACTAAGGTATGTTATGGATATACAATTTAAACTTCAACTAACTTTAGATTTAAGTTGTTGTATTTAATGTCTAGTTCCTTATTAATGTAGGTAAAGCTTACATTCCAAATTATAAATGCATCAGTTATGATAAAAAAAGACGTGTGGCACTCGGGGACTGCCGCGGTAAAGCTATTGCATGCTATGCCTTCAAGCCACACCTCCGTGCCCGTCGGAGTGGGGAGCGTGAGGTTTTTTCGTTACGGAATTAGTTATAGTCCCCGCGCTCAAGGCCCGCGATAGAAGCTATGCAATAGCTTAAAAATAATATTTATTGACTTTCTCAGGTGGGCAGACATGAAAATGCCATAGGTTGGTACCACAGTCACCCCGGTTATGGTTGCTGGTTGTCCGGCATTGATGTGTCCACACAGATGCTCAATCAGAACTTCCAAGAGCCGTTTGTGGCCATCGTCATTGATCCTGTCAGAACTATATCTGCTGGAAAAGTGTGTCTTGGAGCTTTTAGGACTTATCCTAAGGTAAAAATTACTGATTTGATGTAATCTTTGCATTTTAGAAAGAAAACTTACCACCTTTAAGTTTGGGAAGTTATTATTATGTATATTTTATAATGTTTTGTATCAATCTCAAAGTAATTGGTGAAATATTCTGTTTGTTTTTATTTCAGGGCTACAAACCAGCAAACGAAGAGCCATCTGAATATCAAACGATCCCACTGAACAAGATAGAAGATTTTGGTGTCCATTGCAAGCAGTATTACTCTCTAGAAGTGTCCTACTTCAAGTCGTCTCTTGATCGAAGGCTGTTAGACTCGCTATGGAACAAGTACTGGGTGAACACTCTGAGCAGTTCCAGTCTTATCACTAATGCTGATTATACTACAGGACAGATATTTGACTTGTCTGACAAGTTGGAACAGAGTGAAGTCAGTTTGGGTAAGGAATATTTATGTACTTGACGATATTAATGATTTTTAATTGTAAAAATTTCGTTTTTGTTAAAAGGTTGCAAGGTAGAATAAAATATTCTTCCAGTATACATGTCAGCAATAAGAAATTAATATTGCACCTGATTTATTATATTTTATATTCATTCTCTCAATAACGACTGGATACTCGATTCATTATAATATCTTATTCTTTGGATGCATAATGCACCCAGAAAATTTTACAGAATATATGTGAACTAATAACATTAAATTACAGGTCGCGGTGGTTTCATAGTCGCTGGTGCGGATCCACACGAGAAGCGCACAGAAGATAAACTCGGTAAAGCGACAAAAGACGCATGCAAAACTACTATCGAAGTAATCCACGGCTTGATGGCACAAATGATAAAGGACAGGCTTTTTAATAGTGTCAGCGGCAGACCTTCCCCTGCTACTCCTATGATAGAATAATACTCTCGAGATTTAGAATTGCAATGTATTGTAATTTGTAATGGTATAAATTGTAACCTGTTTTGTGATAAGTGAATAAAAGTTCTGAAATATGCTTTGTTTTCTTTATTCAATGTAAAATATTTCAGTCTGATGCAATAATTAACAGTTTGGATATTACACAAATGTCTAAGAAATACAAGAATAAAAAATATAAGATCAATAACTACATACTTTAATATGGTTTTAATAACATGGTGCTAGGCTAGGTTTTAAAATAAAACGAAACTGGTGATTATATAAACATTCTCAAATATTTATTAACCAATTTACATAAAATCATTATTATGTACATCTCTCACATAGCGCTAAATCATCTCACATCGTGGAGGGCCTTCTAGTTAGATACTTAGATAAAATGAAGCACCAAATTGCGATATATGTATCTTTTGCGAAGCTCTCTTTATAATGGAAAAATAAACGTAACTAAAAAATAAAACCGTCGTGCGAACACGTGTTTATTTCATATAAATATCTAAATATCTCAATATAATGTGCTGGTTAGTGGCTAACATAAATAACATGAAATAATAAGCACTTACCTATATTATGTCCCAAAACATGAAAGATGGGCTCTGGATAGCGTTAACTGTCTCTAAGTATACTCTTACATATTATATGCATATCTATTTACATTGTCGCTGAATAAAAAACGTTTATCTTTTAAAGGAACAGTACTATTTCAATAATAGAATTGATAGCATAAAACATTATGTAAAACTATAATGATAATTCAAAAATTAATAGAAAGGCTATTTTAAATGATAATGATGTGATTGTGTGTTTTACAAACCTCAAGTATGGTCAAGCATTAAAACAATGACTAATTAAAATAACGAATATCATAAAATGCATAAATCAAATTTCAGAAATATCCAATAATATAAAATAAATTAAATATTTCATAATGACTACTATATTAGTTTAGGGCATGTTATTTTTAATGATGTTAGAAATCTTAAATAAAATATGATATTAAGTACATGTCACATCCATTCCTGCCTTACTATACATCTTATTATACAAATCTTCCCTATATACATAACAGATGTTTTAGCCCATATTCAAATAAATCTATACCTTAAAGTTACCAACCGAGAAAATGGATTTACAATCTTTTAAACTATATAATGTAATGATGTTGGAGAAAGTTAATTTTATCGGAATTTAAGCAAACATAAAAATGCGAAAGTCCTGTATCATTTGAACTGTACCTCCGGAAGATTTTAATTGAGGTAAACTGTATGAGATTTTAATAATACTGACAATTGAATTCTATAATGTAATTGAATTTTAGTAAATTATATTTTTTAAGCAATAAAACTGATGAAGCTTTTATTTATTTTAATTTATATTGCGACTGCGAACAAAAAATTAACCATATACGTTCAAAATTAGTCAGTTTTACGAAAAATTAATAATAAAATATATTGTAAAGACCACGTCCGCACGATGGGCCCCAGTCACACGAAGTAATAAGTCTTTTAGTATTTACCTAAAGTGGAATGTTAAACGAATCTCTAAGTATTGCCTTAAAACACACAAACTTAACTATTTAGAATATCTATGTGTTTTC
>CAJQZM010045006.1:0-12240 GCA_907164665.1 Colias nastes
TGCATCACGGCCATGTTCCGCAAATTCCACCCGGAACATTTCGTCTGCGCTTTCTGTCTCAGACAACTCAATAAAGGCACGTTCAAGGAACAAAACGATAAACCATATTGCCACGCCTGCTTTGACAAACTTTTTGGTTAAAAAATATAGATGGCGCGCTTTTCAAAGTCCACAGATTATTTATGTCTTCTAAAGATGAACTGCCATATGTAAAATTTAAGAGGACGTTATTCAGGATTCTAAATTATAGCAACTGCAGTAAGATATATAAATGTATGTGAAATTCTAAAATTCGTAGATTTAGCGATGGAAATAATGATGTGATGATTGAATTAGTGTTCGTACTAAAATGGTTCTAAAATTAGATAGAAAGGAATTGTTGGTCGTATATAATTATTATTATAACGTGCAATTGGTCTAGTGTTGAGAACAGTAGTTGTAGGTAGTATTTTTGAAAATATTTTCAACTTACGATACGATACGAGAAAATATACTTCTATGTGTAAGTGCTTCAGATATAACTCACAAGATTTATTACACAAATTTTGAGATTTTTTTTATATGTCGTAGTTTTTCAAGGCATAAGTAAAATGGTACTACAAAACTTTTAAGTGACTTATGTTTACTTGAAAAATACTTGACTATTATTTTAAACTTAAGTTTAAAAGCCATAATAGCTGCATTTTAACAAACGCTTTATAAATTAAAAGGTTTATTTTCTGTTATTTATTTATGATACATATGTAAATATGGGCGGTTCTTAAATCTGACTAATAAGTTCTTTCGACCATAAATGAAATATTCACTTCTGTAAAAAAAGTATATTTAAATTGACTCTGACCTTCTTAAATAGGTCCTCACTCAGTGCCATAACAGAGAAAAAAGTTATTTACTTATTTTTATTATTTTTTCTTATTTAAATACAATTTTCATTTACTATAGGTACTTAAAACCTTACCTTTTAATTTAAAACTCAAGCAAGCATACATTTAAAATTCACAAATAAATAACAGAAAGTAAGTGTATATAACTTGTTAAGTTCATATCTTCCATTAGTAATTACACCTCGGTTGTACAGTTTGTATTATTTTATATTATTTTTTGCTTTAAAACCGCTTAAAGCTAGAACGGTAGTCGCGAGTGCCAAAATATACATATGTTACATAAACTCACGGTGTTTCTTATACAAAGCAATAAAAAGGACCTTAAAAATAGTGTATTAAGGTTCATTTTATCGTTTTTTATTAAAATTTTGAATAGTGAGATAGCATTATTATTAGTTTTCAATCTTCATTTCAATATTGTATTTGTTTTTAGTGACGAATGATTTAAATATTAAATCTAGGTAATTATTTTAACCTTTTTTTTTTCGTTAAATTATTTTTTTAACATATTTTGTATTTTTTTTCTTTATCTGAATATTCTGAGAATTGTAATTTTATTAAAAAACTATAAATACGTTTTTTCTTTATTTACTTGAATAGTAGCTTTGTTTCGTCCATTTTTTTAAATATATCTAGTATATAATGTAAGACTGAACGCTGTCTTTTGTTGATTTCATATTAAAACAAAACAACTCAAATTATTTTAATTTTTTTGTAATGTTCTACAGCACAAAATATTATTTTTTTGGCAATTTATTTTTCTGTTGTATTCACCGTGAGTTGGCACCGTTTTGTTTCGAGGATATGGGGTCATTAACCGCAAGTTAACGTAATTATTATTATTGTATGTATGTAAAGTGACATGATTTTATTGAATCTGTAATATTTTAACAAATATATTTAATGTTTTCTTATGATGGATTTTTATTTCAACCGTCTACGAAGTGAATCTACAACTTACAGGCATGTGAGAATTTATTAATATAGAGATCTAATATATAATATTCTCGACGAAAACGTAATATAAAATATATTTCGCCCGTTTCTCAGACCCAAATATAGGTACATATAAATTTTCATAAAAATCGGTTCAGTCGTTTCTGCAGAGTGCAGAGTATGGTAGATATAGATAACAATGTGACTCGAGAATTTTCTTCTTCTTATAGAAAACAACAAAACACCTACATACACAATTTTTTTTATCGATAATGATGAAGCGCTTTTTAGAAAAAGTTAAAAAGTACCAAACGTGATGACGATATTGACGATGCGGTGGGTTTCCGTAAATTGAACCTTAATATTAGATACTTTTTTTCAATCTTTTTAATGTAAGACCAAAAGTCGAAAGAACTGCCTTTATTATCATCCTTCAAAGGAATGCATTTATTGCGAATAGCGATTTAGCTTATCAAAAATATTTCTTATTTTTCAAATTTTATGTTAACTAGCTGCTCGCCCCATTTGATATTTTATTTTATTTAAATTGTCATTCTAATTCAAGTAGAGACAACAAACCAATTATCCAAATCGGTTCAGCGATTATCATTTTAGGTGGTTTTACTAAAACTTACATAAATTGATGATAGAACAAAATGAGTTTGGAAATACCATTTCTTGGATTGACCCAAATAATCTTGATAAAATTATCTTTACGTGTACCCTTATAGATAAATGATATTACGAAATGGGAAAATATACAAAAACATACTTATCTGTAACTTATTTATGTACATATAGGTAGTTTATAATATTAATTTAATTGCGAGTGTAAAAATTTTGATTAGGAGATAATTTGGATGCTAGTTTATTTAGTAAATAAAACAGGTAATTCCATTCTCATCTGGTAGCAACATGACTCTGAACTAGTACATTCAACATAAAAAGCCGGGTGTCCACTAAGTTCGCGGAATTATCGCTACGCACTCTCGCTTCTGCTCCAGTAGGAGATACGTTTGCTCAGCGCTCCAATCGGTGGCAGTTTGTGAGGGAACATAAAGGAGAGCTTGATTGAGAGCTGAAGCCTGAATATTATCATACCTAGTTATCTGTGGTGTTCTGGTTGAGAACATGCGAGATGAACGTATCGGCATCTGTGATCGGCGCGGGCGTCCCAGTCAGCGGTTGCAGATGCGGGGAACACAAATTAGATAGTGGGCACTGGGCGGCACGCCACGGGTCGATAAAAACTTATATTGATAATGAAATATCAATGATCTTACGATTAAGTCTTCATTTTATTTATTTTGATAAAAACAGCTAGATTACCTACTTGCTCTAGATTACTGGATTTGCCATGAAATACAACGAAGACAGACTTTAGTATTTAAATTATTTTTCTAAAATCTAAATAATTGCATATCACCTGTGCAATGATTACTCGACATTACATCAGAATGCCAGCGCATGTAGATATTTACACAGATCAATATTTGACCTTGTTTGCTATTATGAAAGGAGGAAAAACAAAAATTGTCATAGCTCATAATTATTCAAAATTTTATTTATCGCACACGATACATAATTACTTTTTTCGAGCGTTTAACTTATTATGTTTTTTTATTAATTTCGAATCGAAAAAGAAAATCGTTGCTACCTTATTGATAAGCCTCTTAGCCTTGAGACGTTCGTAGAATATTCTACGCGCGATCGATAACAACCATCAATTATTTCTTATCGACTGTTAATGTGCATTTTCCAGATTTATGGCCCAGTTTTTATTATTTTTGTGTAATAGCCTATTGTTTTTATAGTCATTACAAACCTAATACTTTCTATTGCATATTTCTTTGTATTTATTTCTTATCATATTATGTTAAAGTATTTCAGGGTAAAATAAAACAAAACAAATCTTTTCAAGTTGTTTAATAACAGCACTTATACATAACATCCCTACACTAACACAAAATCACTTACAGAAGTAAAAATAACTTAACAATAAATATAAATCTATTTAAACTTAATTTGTCATTCAACTTAACAATCTAGTCAGTCTTTGGTGAGAATACAGTTTTTGTATTAATTACGCAAGAGCTGGGAATAGCTCTGAGAATGATTCACACCAAAAATCTGACAAATCCAAAGAGTCAGGTTCACTAAAAGGTGAGGACAAAGATTCATATGCCAAATCTGAGCTTAAATTCGTATGCGATGGTGACACACTGAAGCTATCGTCAAAGGATTTGGGGGACATACACATTGGCGATAGCAGCTTCATGTCACATTCCAATGTTATGTCTGAGCAATTGTTTGTTAGTTCACTAAAGTCCATTTCACAGTCCAATGCTGTTTCTTCCACCACTTGTTCATCGCAGGGGACTTCCACTGTGACACAATCATTTGCTTCATAACTCGCATAGAATATGTCACCTTTGTCACCGTCTTCCTTGACTTCTGTATCTGTGACTTGTATGGTGGGGTAGGGATGTGCGTAGGAGTGCTGTTCTAGTATCCTGTCCACGTCATGTTTAAGGTTGATCTCACTGTCTAGGACTCTACTTTCACTGGATTCCATGTGCTTTGCTGCGGACCCCACCACTTCAGGTCCTTCAGTACATTTTCTATTTTCCCTGACTGAGTTCTGTGAAGAAAAATATAGCAGTTAAAATTACATCATACACAATGTTATGTTGTAGTTGGTATTGTGTTAATAAATCTTTTGTCTAGTGATGTATTGTAATAGTCCTTAATAGGGATAGATGTCTATTTATCTAAAATGAAACATAAATATTCATAGTATATTTTGTTTACAATGTAGCTAAGACATGTGCCTAATAGGCGTGACTTAACGCATGATGCAATATTGTAATATGTTGCACAAAATAACAAACTTACATCTTCAGGCGCTCCTGCAGCACCTGCATCAATCTCTTTGAGGAGGGAGTCTGCAAGTTGATGGAGGGTATCGAGGTACTCGTCAGACTCGAGGTGTGCGAGGAGGTCTGCGAGAGGAGACACATCGCCAGCAGCAGGCGCGCCGCGCGGATCGCCGACGGAAGCCCCTCCTTCTGCTGAGGATGAGACTCTGCTGGTCCCGGGGCTTCCGCGACGGTCCGCGCCGCCGCCTCGCTTCTCAACGATGCGTTCTCGCTCAACAAACGCTTGTTCATCGCTTTTAATTCTTCCACCTCCTTCACGAGCATCTCGTTCACCTCCATGAAGTGGTTAATTTTGCTTTCCATTTCATCCATTTTCGCCTTCTTCCGGTCCCGCGACGTTTGCGCGGCGACGCGGTTCTTCAGCTTCCTGCGTGGACAAATGTTATTGTTTTGTTTAGTAACCGAAATTTCGCAAACTTTATTGTAGTCATTTTGGAACTTCGTAAGTCAAAGCCTATTTTATGTATGCTGAGGGACATGTTTAAATAATAATATTTTGTATAATGAAAGAACAGGTAAATGAAGGTAAAACACCTTCGTAAGCACTACTAACAAAAAATATATTGATCATTGTGTATGATATTGAATTTGTAATAATGATGCAACTGTGCAGTTTTACATCCCAAATATTTCGTAAGGACTAAAGTTACTCTATTCAACAGGAAACCGGCTAGTTAGTGGAGGCCTCAATTAACAGATAAGCATGACACGCAATCAAAACATGGCTTGTGACTCACTTGCGTTGCATCTTCTCTTCCCATGTGAGGTGGTCGAGCCTTCGCTTCCTTGAAGGTGTAGTTGGAGCCGAGTCGACCACGACCGCAGAATCTCCATCTTCCACCTCCAAGTAGCCATTGGGAACAGTGATTATTATCGGTACGCTCATTTTGTTTATAGCGTACGACGAATTTCACTACAACTCAACTTTGCCACTTTTTATTCAACACAGTACTTTAAAGTCTTGACGATCGCATGCTCTTGTTGCAACGAGACCGCTAGAAAATAGTTCTATGATATTTCATCACACTTTTACACTTTTCTTTCGCGTCGTACATACTCGAGCTTACGTTGGCTTACGTCAATAACTATTAATTAATGAAATGAAGTTCTGGAAATGTTTACGTGCTTTTACGCTATTGGTGGAATTGCGAAGTGGGCGGATACACCGACCGTCAGCACAATGAATTTTCGTTCAATAATCCAATGTTTGCTGTGGTCAATAGTAGTAACTTGAATGAATGAATGAAATGAATGATACGATTTACGAATATTGAGTGTTAGAAAGTAGAAAATACTCAAAAGTTCAAAACCTTAGAGTATATATTACAATAGTATAGAGCGCGTGTATTGCACAAATTGCTCAGTGCACATCGTAGGCAGATGAGCTATAGATATTATATAGATGTGTGTGTGACAAATAGGGATGGGTAGGTATCAATTGCGTGTTGAACTATCGATAAGTTATGTAAATAAATATGTATCTTATGTAAATTTTATGTTCAATAAGTTATTAAAGGAAAAATATATGAATAAAGTATAAATATGTAATTTTTTAACCAACTGAATAAAGTTTGTTTATTCCATTTGAATATTTCTTGTATTAATTATAAGTACTTTAAAAAAATATGTTTAATTGGAATATCATAAAAACGTGAGTACTTTTTAAATAATAAAATTAATAAAAATAAAAGATCGGGTTTAGTGCTATTTCTTTAATAATAAATCAAAAAATAATAATAATGTTTTAAAAATGTTAAATAAAAATAAGAAATAATTAATAATTTAAAATGATAATATAATAAATAATATTAATAATTTTTTTATTTAATTTTATCCATTCTACTATCAAAATCTTCAAAATCAATTTAGCGGTTCAGAAAATATATCGTAACATTACATACTTTACATTTACACTATAAGTAATACATTCGCATTCATAATATTAGAAAGTGTATCATACAAAACACACCACAAATTTATTTATAATAAATTTTTAAAAGAGTTTTAATTTTAAAGTTAAATAAATAATTTGTTAAAATATAGTTCTTCTAGTAAACTTTATATGGAGTACAGCGTTGGTCAGTAGGCCTAGTGTGAGTTTGATCGAGTACGAAACGTTACTATCGCGTCTGCGTCACAGCCGAATTAGTATGGGAAATCGAACAGCGCCCCTAGCGGACGTATGGGGAAGCTTTGATTCCCCATACAAATTTCGCTGTGACGCAGACGCGATAGTAACGTTTCGTACTCGATAAAAACTCACACTAGGCCTACTGGTCACATCACTACGATCACGTGGCGGCAGTGAGGCGCGCGAGCGAGCCTGCGCGTGTCCGCCTCCCACCTTCCCGTCTCCCCCGCGATGCTAAATTTATTTTCATAAAAATAAGTATAACAATCGACTTACTGATGAAATGTGATACTGGATTTCAATTTTGTGTATTTTCTAGTATCGTTTTTGCAAGATAGAACTGCACATTTCACCATGTTTATTCGTAAATATTAGGGATGTAACGATACCGATACCGATACCGATATATCGGCCGATATAATCGGCAAGCCGATATATCGGTATCGCCGATAATTAAACAACCGATACCGATATCAAACAATTCAAAAAACCGCGCCCAATGAACGATGCGGGAGGCCGCCCGCGCGTGCGCACTTTGTTTTCTGAAAAAACTCTACCAATAGTAAACTTTTATTAGGTACTGATTGTATATTGTGTATTACTTAAAGTTTAACTGACTTTGTAAAATAATAATACTAAAATAAATGGTTTTGTTGTTTTTTGATTTGGCATTTTTATTAAAAGAATACGATTAACAGTTGAGTCTCTGTTAAATGTTGGTAACTTTTTATGCATAATTCACTATTTATTTTTCTACCAAGCCATCGATATCGGTATCGGTATCGGTATCGCCGATACATTACTACAAATATCGGTATCGGTATCGTATCGGCAAAATCATGTATCGTTACATCCCTAGTAAATATGAAAAAAATTCCAGAGCAACGCACTTCGACAGCACTCAACCACGACTACGAGCGCTCGCGGCGGGAACGTCGTGTTGTTCCCACCTGTGCCTACTGTTCCCACTTGGTTATTCGCACTCTATAGATAGTATATATACTCTAAGTTCAAAACAAACACACCATTTATGTGAAAAATGAAATATATAATATGTATAAATAATGAATGTTTTTCTTTTGAAGGGTTTTCGTTGTAAATTTCAATGACGAAATAATTTACTTATAATTTTGACTAGGTATCAGATTTTGTACAGGTTTTATTGTTCAGTATTTGTACTATATAGCAGGCAGGTACAAAATCTTGTACAAAATTTAAATATATATGTATATTCTTGTGATATAATATAATATGTTATTTTTATTTTCCAAGTCAAAGTCCCAATTTATTATCTTGTGTGCCTTTCTGCCTTTGTCAAATGTCAATGTCAAAAACTGAAAACCAAAGAGTATAATGTATAATAGCTGAAAACACAGTTCATTGTTGAATGTTGAATGTTGTCTCATGTTTTTAATTTTAATTTCAACCTGAACGTGAAAATATAATTTGGAAATTGATATTTTAATATGGCTTCAACAAGTGCTGATTCACAATGCACTATAGCTCAAAAGACTTGGGCAATGGCAAATAACATCGAAACAATTTCAAGTGTGGACGAAATATATCGCTATGACAAAAAGCAACAACAAGATATTCTCATAGCTAAACCATGGGAGAAAGAGTAAGTTCCTTTTCCTTTTAGAACTAAATGGGTACAGAATGCATATTATCACTGCAGAGTATTATATGAATATTTCTTTCACAGCCCACATTTTTTCAAAGACATCAAAATATCAGCACTTGCATTGTTGAAGATGGTTATGCACGCAAGATCTGGCGGTACCTTAGAAGTTATGGGATTATTGTTAGGTAAATTCTTTAATATTAATCTCGGAAAAGCGATAAACATTCCAAACACTTTTAGATTTGTTATCTGCACGACCACTGGTTTCTGTTTAGGATCTTTTTTCCTTAATACCTTACATTACATTACACACATTTTCAGGTAAAGTTGATGCCAATACAATGATAGTTATGGATTCATTTGCGCTCCCTGTGGAAGGTACAGAAACAAGAGTGAATGCACAGGCACAAGCCTATGAATACATGACTGCTTATATTGAAGCAGCTAAACAGGTGACATTGTTTTACTTTTGTTTTAACATATAATTTATACTTACTTCAACATACTATGTTTTAAGAAAACTAAGGTATGTTATGGATATACAATTTAAACTTCAACTAACTTTAGATTTAAGTTGTTGTATTTAATGTCTAGTTCCTTATTAATGTAGGTAAAGCTTACATTCCAAATTATAAATGCATCAGTTATGATAAAAAAAGACGTGTGGCACTCGGGGACTGCCGCGGTAAAGCTATTGCATGCTATGCCTTCAAGCCACACCTCCGTGCCCGTCGGAGTGGGGAGCGTGAGGTTTTTTCGTTACGGAATTAGTTATAGTCCCCGCGCTCAAGGCCCGCGATAGAAGCTATGCAATAGCTTAAAAATAATATTTATTGACTTTCTCAGGTGGGCAGACATGAAAATGCCATAGGTTGGTACCACAGTCACCCCGGTTATGGTTGCTGGTTGTCCGGCATTGATGTGTCCACACAGATGCTCAATCAGAACTTCCAAGAGCCGTTTGTGGCCATCGTCATTGATCCTGTCAGAACTATATCTGCTGGAAAAGTGTGTCTTGGAGCTTTTAGGACTTATCCTAAGGTAAAAATTACTGATTTGATGTAATCTTTGCATTTTAGAAAGAAAACTTATCAGTTTGGGAAGTTATTATTATGTATATTTTATAACTAGCTTCCGCCCACGACTTTGTACGTGTATCCCCGTTTTTCCCCGTTCCCGCAAGAATTTCGGGAAATCCTTTCTTAGCGGATGCCTACGTTCTAACATCTACCTGCATGCCAAATTTCAGCCCGATACGTCCAGTGGTTTGGGCTGTGCGTTGATAGATCACTATATCAGTGACCTTTGAGTTTTATATATATAGAAGATGTTTTGTATCAATCTCAAAGTAATTGGTGAAATATCCTACGTTTTTTTTTTAAATTTAGGGCTACAAACCAGCAAACGAAGAGCCATCTGAATATCAAACGATCCCACTGAACAAGATAGAAGATTTTGGTGTCCATTGCAAGCAGTATTACTCGCTAGAAGTGTCATACTTCAAGTCATCTCTTGATCGGAGGCTGTTAGACTCGCTATGGAACAAGTACTGGGTCAATACACTGAGCAGTTCCAGTCTGATCACTAATGCTGATTATACTACAGGACAGATATTTGACTTGTCCGATAAGTTGGAGCAGAGTGAAGTCAGTTTGGGTAAGGAATATTTATGTAATTGCCAATATAAATTGTAAAAATATTGCTCTTGTTCAAAGGTTGCAAGGTAGAATAAAATATTCTTCTAGTATACATGTCAGCAATAAGAAATTAATATTGCACCTGATTTATTATATTATATTCATTATCTCAATCTCTATCCAGTGGATTCATTATAATATCTTATTCTTTATATGCATAATGCACCCAGAAAATTTTACAAGAATATGCATACATAAGTGAATTAATGAAATTAAATTACAGGTCGCGGTGTTTTCATAGTCGGCGGTGCAGACCCTCAAGAGAAGCGGATAGAAGATAAACTCGGTAAAGCCACAAAAGACGCGTGCAAAACTACTATCGAAGTTATCCACGGCTTGATGGCTCAAATGATAAAGGACAGGCTTTTTAACAGTGTCAGCGGCAGACCTTCCCCCGCTACACCTATGATAGAATAATTTACTCTCGAGATTTAGAATTGCAATGTATTGTAATTTGTAATGGTATAAATTGTAACCTGTTTTGTGATAAGTGAATAAAATTTTCTGAAATATGCTTTGTTGTTTTCTTTGTTCAATGTAAAATATTTCAGTCTGATGCAATAATTAACAGTTTGGATATTACACAAAGTCTTTAAGAAATACAAGAATAAAATATAAGATCAATAACTACATACTTTAATATGATTTTAATAACATGGTGCTAGGCTAGGTTTTAAAATAAAACGAAACTGGTGATTATATAAACATTCTCAAATATTTATTAACCAATTTACATAAAATCATTATTATGTACATCTCTCACATAGCGCTAAATCATCTCACATCGTGGAGGGCCTTCTAGTTAGATACTTAGATAAAATGAAGCACCAAATTGCGATATATGTATCTTTTGCGAAGCTCTCTTTATAATGGAAAATAAACGTAACTAAAAAATAAAACCGTCGTGCGAACACGTGTTTATTTTATATAAATATCTAAATATCTCAATATAATGTGCTGGTTAGTGGCTAACATAAATAACATGAAATAATAAGCACTTACATTATGTCCCAAAACATGAAAGATGGGCTCTGGATAGCGTTAACTGTCTCTAAGTATACTCTTACATATTATATGCATATCTATTTACATTGTCGCTGAATAAAAAACGTTTATCTTTTAAAGGAACAGTACTATTTCAATAATTATGATAGCATAAAACATTATGTAAAACTATAATGATAATTAAAAAATTAATAGAAAGGCTATTTTAAATGATAATGATGTGATTGTGTGTTTTACAAACCTCAAGTATGGTCAAGCATTAAAACAATGACTAATTAAAATAACGAATATCATAAAATGCATAAATCAAATTTCAGAAATATCCAATAATATAAAATAAATTAAATATTTCATAATGACTACTATATTAGTTTAGGGCATGTTATTTTTAATGATGTTAGAAATCTTAAATAAAATATGATATTAAGTACATGTCACATCCATTCCTGCCTTACTATACATCTTATTATACAAATCTTCCCTATATACATAACAGATGTTTTAGCCCATATTCAAATAAATCTATACCTTAAAGTTACCAACCGAGAAAATGGATTTACAATCTTTTAAACTATATAATGTAATGATGTTGGAGAAAGTTAATTTTATCGGAATTTAAGCAAACATAAAAATGCGAAAGTCCTGTATCATTTGAACTGTACCTCCGGAAGATTTTAATTGAGGTAAACTGTATGAGATTTTAATAATACTGACAATTGAATTCTATAATGTAATTGAATTTTAGTAAATTATATTTTTTAAGCAATAAAACTGATGAAGCTTTTATTTATTTTAATTTATATTGCGACTGCGAACAAAAAATTAACCATATACGTTCAAAATTAGTCAGTTTTACGAAAAATTAATAATAAAATATATTGTAAAGACCACGTCCGCACGATGGGCCCCAGTCACACGAAGTAATAAGTCTTTTAGTATTTACCTAAAGTGGAATGTTAAACGAATCTCTAAGTATTGCCTTAAAACACACAAACTTAACTATTTAGAATATCTATGTGTTTTC
>CAJQZM010045018.1:0-13833 GCA_907164665.1 Colias nastes
CAATACGTAGCTCGTAGCGCGTCGTAGCTGATATCGCGTAACGATTCTAATTACCCGCTACGCTTCTAATGATGTAGGGAAACTATTAATATAAGCTGGAATTATAAATACCTCCGAGACTGCAGTTCCAAGCTATTGTTTACAACTTCCTACAACTCTACTTTGTATATTGCAATAACTTAGTGCTCAGACATTTAAATATGACCGTAATCTTTGAGTAAGAACTGAGAATCTTATGTTAAATATTATCGTGGTGAAGGGAGGATATTTATTTGTTCGCAAGTGTTTCTTTTTATGATTTATCCATAGCTTTTTGGTGTTCAATCAGCACACAAAAATAAAACACAAAAAAAAGACGTGTGGCACTCGGGGACTGCCGCGGTAAAGCTATTGCATAGCATGCCTTCAAGCCACACCTCCGAGCCCGTCGGAGTAGGGAGCGTGAGGTTTTTTCGTTACGGAATTTCTCGATTCGGTCCCTGCGCTCAAGGCTCGCGATAGAAGCTATGCAATAGCTTAATAAGATTTGTAAAGCACGTTCAAAATTAAATGAAACGTCTGAATAAATACATGATGCACAAATTGTATAGTTTATTTCATTTTTACAAATCTGACAATAATCATGCATAGAGACATATGCTTCAATATCACAAAGTGAATGCATATCGATATCTATAGCTTTATAATATAAAAATACATGTTCTATTGACACAAGCCCGATGGGAGTGTCCCACTCCCCGGTCCCCGTCCCCGTCCCCCGGCCTACATACGCACTCACCTCGCTGTGATAACACGGCCTATCAATAAAGTAGATTTTGATAGCAGCAGTGTATTCTATCTTGTCATTACAAGTGTTTCATAAGATGTGAAATACATACATAAAGAACAACAATTTCTTAATTATCCACTACATGTTAACTATGTGATGTTGTGTGTGTGTGCGTGTGTGTATATGTTTACTGAAGGAAATATAAATCATAAAAGAGAATACTGAAATCGATTAATCTATCTAGGCAAATATCATAGGAACATAAATATAGAATTGTTAAACTTAGAACATATAAAGTTTAAAAGTTCATATAAAAACTATCTTTCCATAATAACGAACGGCTACATGCATAATAGTTTGATTGGTATTTAAAAAAAGATTTGTGACATTCACCCATACGTGATCTTTATCAAAAATAGTCTCCATTCATTTTAACAATAAAACAATTTTAAGCAATTATATTGTGGGTAGTAAGTAATAAAATATTTATTGAATCCAATACCTATCTTTCTATTTACAGTATCGTATTATCTTCGTAATATATTTTTATCGATCTCATCTGGCCAAGTTTCTACAGTATCGTATTATTATTTATCGATCTCATGTGGCCAAGTTTCGTGATCTCAAATAAGAATTCCAACCCTGTGTGACACTGACAAAAATAGCAACACGTATCGTTATATCGGCTGCGGGTCTAAAGACGGGGCATTACTTGTGCGTCAGAATGGCAGAGGTCGCCATTTGTCATGCATTTGCCATTAAACAGATTCCGGGATAGCGGCAAAATATTGCTCAACCCGCAGCCTGAGGACACTTTTGAGGATCCTCGATAGCGTTATTAAGATATTTCGATATAGATCTTTGAATTGTTACGGTTTACAACCTAAGATTTTTGGGAAACGACAACTACAAAATTGAATTTATTAGTTTATTTAAATATTGTTTAAATATTTAGTCTCATTTATTTTCATAAAGTTTTAACATCCTGTTCACTTGTGGTTGATTGGGTGCATAATACATAGGTAGTTATGATAGCAATGTAATAATGAACTTACGTAGAATATATTATTAAGATAGGTATACCGGCTGAAAAATATAAGCATCGTGAATAAGTAACATAGTATCAATATTTTTTTAAATTACTTAAAATTTAGCTTTATTTAATTATAATAATCATTTAAGTGAAAGCTACATAAATGCCTCAATAATTGAATCTGAATGTAGGTACACAAACAGCATTGAGCCCTTTACAATCCAATCAAAACTTTTCGATTCACCGCGTAACTGCATTCCATTCTTCAATGTTTCTGAATTATTGCCTTCCTGAATATATTTCAGAAATAACAGTCAGTTGCATATATCTCACGCTGTAAGAGGCCGTGACTGGCCGGCGGCCAGCGCGGACGTGACTCACTTGGCTGAAAGCGATCGAATCCAGGCGCTTTGTAATGTATGATAATGTACGTATCTATAGCTAGAAATGTCTGTTCCTTAACAAAATGAAAGTCACGTGTGAAATGGCCTCGGCTCCGCCTGGGTTAAAAATACCGGTGCGGTAATCTAGGTTACTGGGATAATAAAAACCCCTATGCATAGTTTATGTAGCTTGTAAGTTATACAATACTACATCGATGTACACATCCTTTAAGATGGAAGAAGAAATAAATTTAATTATTTTAACAAGTGCTAAATTTTGGGCTAAATAGAACGTCAATTGAATAAATTAGTTGTTTTGATAATATCATTCACTCATTCATCTTAATGTCTCTATAATTGACACTACTAAGCAAAAAACAAAAATAAAGTGTCAATCACAACTCAATCAACTAAACTAGTCGTACGCCATTAGGTACTATTGATAATTCCTCATATTGTTACAATATTGAATAAGAGCTATATAAAATAAAGTTATATTTATACATAAATTATTATTGTTTTCCGATTAACGTCTGCGCCCTGCAGTCGAAATTTCAGGTTAAAAATTAATATGTAATTATTAAGTCTTTATTATTCCGATGAAGTCTTTAATTATTATTATAATAATTCTCTTAACAAGTTTTACATTTAATCGAGTTCTTCATAATTAAAAATTTCACGAAAAGTTGTAATTATAATAGATTTTCCTTTCATCAGCTTAGTACTTAATAATTTTGGTAAATTAAATTCAGTGTCATTTAATTATACGAGTAAATTGAACTTCAAAATGCAACTAAAAATATCAAATTCTCTAGATAAATTAAAGAGATTCAATTTATGTCGCACTTTTCTTATGTACAAGGTCTACACATCAACTTCGTCTCTACATTTTTTTCCTTTGCTCTTGTTTTCTGTATTATACCTAATTATTACGTATTACTCGAGTGGGAACTAATATGTGCTAATTGCATAAATATTGTAATTATAAATATCACCACAATACAAAAGCACAATCAGAAGTTTTTATTTTGTACTTTTACATTACATTTATGAAAAATCGTTATTTTTAGATTGTAAGTGGGCAGATTCTCTTCCTATACTTAATAGTTGAGCTCGTGTAAGCTCACAGTGGCGCCCTCTGACGGCGCTCGAATAACTTCTGCCGAACTAATGAATTATTATAAGTTGACACATACATTACGGTCATGTGAACTTCCTACACTCTGTGATTATTGATGACTTTGGTTGAAATAGGTTATTAAGCGGTAGAAATTTAGTATTTACACATTAATTAATTATTTTTTTTGTGAAATATGTGTGTAAAAATTAACGTATCTTTTGTTTTTTTTTTAGGTAAGCAACAATAGCAAAACATCTTCAAAAGGTTAAGTTTGCGTAAAAGGTGAGAAAATAGTTCTTTACAAAGTTCAGTTATTCTTCTTCTCTATCTATCTTGATGACTGAACATTATTTTAAGCACTCAATATAGGCAAGACTAAATAAAAATGTCTATAAATGCAGAATGCGTATTTTATAAATTTTCCTGAAAACTCATCAAATCAAATAATAGGTACATTATATGAACCTTAAAACAGTAATTTCAGCACTGCCCTTTTATTGATGTGACAAGTATAACAGGTCTGTATATTACAAACACACGAAACAGAGAGGCTAAGCCGTCAGCGAGCTGCGGATATAAATGATAGTCACCAAACATTTGTCCACGTCACTCTTCTAATGATTATATTTTTCACTCCTTTCTTATAAGAGCAGTGGAAACTTACCTTTGTTTTTATCCGACTGTATTTGTAATAAATAATGTTCTAGTTCTGAAATAAATACTAGTAAAATAACGACTACTGTCGTGTTTCGTAATAAAGGCTTCACATATTATCTTTTTTCAGACCTTTTTTTGTAAACAAGAAAGTGATGTGTCTGAAAAACATATCCTTCTGGAATAGAAATGTGAATTGACGTAGACGTCACAAATAGTAATATTTAGTTTATTATCATTCAAATGCTTTAAAAATAAGATATTTCTAAATAATAGAAAATAATCAATCCCGCCTCGTAGTATCTTTTATAAAAAAAAAATCAATTTGAAAGATGATTTATTCGCCTAATATACTTATACAGACAGTTTTGTGTATTTGTAATTATAAAGATGACACATAGACAGGCAATTTGAAATATTTATCGTTGCGTGCTTGCGTGGTATACGGCAGAAATAGCGCACATTTGTGAAAAGGGAGTGAATAAGCCGAGGAGTGGAGAATGATAATATTTAGAGTTGCCGAGGTTATTAAATATAACGACTTCGCTAGTTTGGCTTAGTAATTTCATAATTATAGTGAAACAAAATGAATAATTGCGTTCACTGTTCTTGCTCTAGTTTTGGCATAAAAATAACATACTTATTTAACAAAAATAAAAGACGCAAATTCGACGCTCATCCAAATTATAAACTCGTCACAAGCAGATATAAAACTTTCCCACGATTAGCTCTTGAACAAACACATAATAATAACAACTACCCAGTTACAAATAGACGTATCCCTACATACTCTTCCTAAATCCCAGGAATGTCAAGGCCCATAACACGGTAACAAACAAGAGCCTTTTAACCTAGCTTAATGATCGCCGTGGCACGGACTGAAGCACCATATCTAGGTGGCCCGTCCCTAATTTGTCTCGTCCCAACTAGGACCTTCTTAATTACACCCATTGTTTACTTTCCGCCGGTTTTTTAGCCATATATCAAGTCGGGGATCATTTTAACGGTAAAAAGACCATTTTCTGCTTTTATCCCGCGTTTCGGCGACACTGTCGGGTTTTTCATTCAAGTCGCCTATCTACGGTTGTTTTAATGTTGATAAATTGCGAAAACATATCATTTTAAAAATACAACAGCTTAAATTCTATTTTGTATATGAAAGCTGAAACTTTGTTCGTTTGTAATTACTGTTTTCATACATTGTATGTAAATAGGGCATAATTGAGATTCAAAACTTTCTCTGAAGACAATAACTCCGGGGAAATTAAAGGATCTTGTGTAAGGAACAATATAAAGTATACTCATAGAACATGATAATAAGATGTTTATAATTTAACTCTCTCTCTCTCTCTCTCTGTTATATTCTTATCTCATCTTACTATTCTAAATGAGTGCTAGTTTATTTTACATTTGAAATTATAAAGTCCTTTCACCCATGACCCAGCCCTACTAATAGGTCCCACAAATATACATTATTATTATCTCCATTATAACACACTATCACTCACACTGTATCAACTCACAACTGTAGTAACGCAATATACGCTTTCCATTACGCGCTCAGTTCGGAGACAAGTAGAGTCGCTCGTATAAATCAAGCCGTCTAATTAATTCACGCGACGTCAACACTATCTATCACCAGCGTCACTTCCGCTAACAGCGCTTAGTGAAGGCGACTAGGCGACTGTAATATTTATGTCATCTTTCAGTTTCACGGCTAGCGCGAAACAAATTAATCGAACGGACGTGAACCATTCATTAATCCTTTCGTTTATGTCTAAATTATGGAATACACTTGGAATTAGAATTTTAAAGGAACTATGTTTTTTAATTAAAGGCAATTTATTGGTTTATCAAACCTCTTTGTTTCTATCTATTTGTCTCGAGAATTCCTTTACAATGTGTAGTTTGTTGAGCCTATCTGGGATAAGTCATTCAACGTCTATACGACTAGACGCCCAGTGGGTAGTGTACTGTTACATCTATTGTAGAGAGTAACAAATGTTACAATACAGTACTATATTATTATAAATAGATAATATTTGGTGAGTGGTCTAACACAGTTGGCTAATTAATACGTACTAATCGTTGTGGATTCTATGGTTGGAAACAAACAAGACAGGCAAATATACGAATCAATAAGCTATATTTTTTAGCATCTTTTGAGCAATTTTTGAGCATTTTCTTCCCCTACTTAACCACCACGTAATATTCAAAATTTCACGGAGATCTTTACATATAGAACAATTGCGTAACCTGGATGAAAAAGATTTTCAACTGCACACGCTCACACAAAAAACCTTACCATAAATTATATCCTATAAATATAAAAATTTAAAGCCAGCTAAGATTGCATCGCTCGAACAATCTGTATGGTTGTCTCAAACGTGCCAATGCTGAGATTCGAACGGGCGATACCGCGCACGCCGCGACCTTATCTCTCCCCGATGGAGTGCGAAATTTAAGGGTTGTTATTCGAGCTTAATCGACGATCGTTTGATAAGTAGGTTAAGGAATGGCTTGGTAAATGATTCTACGTGTGGATTTGAAAATTTTGTGTCACATTTTGCATAAACGGATAAAGTACTACGACAAAGCTACGCATTGTTTACCAAATTTATGAATGTGTATTTGTTGTTAAATAATGTTAATAAAAATCGGACAACTTTTTGAAATTCTCTTCTTCTTAAAATAATAATTGTTATTTACATCTTACAAATGTAATTTTAATAAATTGTAAAATCGTTTTTTTACATTTAAGTGGCGTTTATTCTTAGTATTTTTTATTAACAAAGATTAATGACGGACAAAACGCAAATGAAAAGAACACAATCGTCCATAATTCCGAGCTAGTAACTCAGGAACCGCTTCACAATCACAATGAAACCACAAAAGCCATTAAATTAAACTCAAAAGGACCGATTCGAGAATTTTAAATGAACATTTATAAAAGTTATATTCTTAGCGCGAACACTGGATCTTATAATTGAGATCGTCTACAAACTAGCTGAGTACCGCTCCAATATTATTATGAAGACCTCTCAACCTCCTTATTTCGCTCCTGAGTTTAAACATAAGCTTATTTTCGCATAATATGAGTAAATACAAGCAAGCTTTATAATGACACTTGAAAATATTGTAATAACGAAATTATTAGCAGACGTGGGATGCTTTAAGAAACAATTTAAGGAAGTAATAAATTATTCCCTCTATACTTCGTCGTATGTTGAAAATATCAAAAATAATAATTAAATTGCAAAGCTAATAAAAAATATTATTTTTACACTAATATGAATATTTACTCTCTCCTCATCTATGAATCCCATCGTTTCGTCTCGCATTCCATGTGAATGTATTTTATATAATTGTTATTTTGTGTTATTAGGTAGGTAATATTCGAAAAAATGTGTGTAGAACATACCAAATTTTTACGTACAATACCAACATAACCTTTTACTAAAATCCTTTTTTGTTCAATTGGTTTTAAATAAACAGTGAGGTATATTCTGGGTCTGGTAGCAATTGTACTTTCCCCATATTTTTTTACCTATATGTTGTTGTGTGCGTCAACCTCTCCATCCTTTCAACTAACAACTCCCTACACAAAGACAGCCAGAAATATTCGCTCGCAAAAGATAATTTAACTGCAGTATTTTATGGGGGCAATGACGAGTAACAGATGTCCTTACGTCCGGGGAAACAATGCGGCGTGCTTTTTGTCCCGGGCGAATACGCGGTAAATAATTACCACGATAATCGACCTCACCCCACGACTTATCTTTTGCTGTGGCTGTTTTTGCACTCCGTAATGACGTAGATATGGTATTATCATGATTATTCTGTTAGTTTTTTGTAGTTTATTTATTTATACAGACATACACACATACATCATTTCTAGATGTCTCTATACATGTACTTACACAACTTTGCAAGAAAAACAAAAAATAAATGTACCCAATGAGGATGGTTACATAACTACGATATATTAATTCTGTAATATCTCAATTCTACAACATGTAGATTTAGTTAGCAGCTAGTTACGACCTTAGCTGGTTGGTCGGAAATAATCTATAGGTACTAATATTATATAGAGGAAAGATTTGTAATTATGTATGTATGTATGTATGTAAGGTTTTCACGCATAAACTACTGGACCGATTTGAAAAATTCTTTCACCATTAGAAAGCTGCATCTTCACTGAGCAACATAGGCTATATTGCATTTTCAAAAAAATTAGAGATCCTTACCAAAAATGCAATAATGTAACCCAAGGTGTAAAAAATTCCTTAATAAAAATTCTGTCATCGCGTGCGCTGCGGAATCTATTCCTTGAAGTACGAGGATGGTTCTTATGAAAAAAAAAACGTAAACATGTAGGTACCACGGGCGAAGCCGGGGCGGACCGCTAGTGAACATATATAGATTAAGCGAAGTTTCTGTAATTTTACTTTTATCATATAACAGACAAAAACATAGTTTCTGTATTTAAGTAATATAAATAAATTTCAAGTTAAAGTATATCATTACGAAGGGAACTTTAATGAATTAGTAATAAATTTGCAAATGTAACTGAACTTCAAAATGAGCTCGTCGTGGCCCAAGTAGTAAATCGTGGCCATTCATAAGTTCTCTCTTAAAGCGGTTAGACGTCAAATTTCATGTTCGTTATCTCTGTTAGCACTTGTCGGGAAAAGCCGTAAGAGAATTAAAGGTATTAATAGTTATAATTATGTTAAACTTTCGACCCGCGTACATATACAACTCGTCAAGTTTTCTCACTTTGAAGTAGGTATTTTTAGAGTAAATCATATTAACACACATAATAATATAACGAAAATACGTATAGTATACCTTTCAAAGACATCAACTTTGTGTCTCTATGCTGTTAATTATCAAAATAAGTTCATTCGTTTAAACCAGAAACTATACATGACCTTTATCAATATTAAGCACAGATACATTACAAAGGCTCATTCACACAATCACAAAAATTGAAATAAGAATTAATTATTAACGAAATTTTGATTTTTTAAAATTTGAGATTTAATTTAATTTCTTAGAAATTTCATAAAATTGCTTTTAATTTCTCTGCTCGTTGCAATCGCCGAAATGGGAAAATTGCAATTTCACCGAATGGTTAGAATCATAATCCAAATTCTTTTCAAATAATATACATAAAAACTTTTAATATCAATTTAAAAAGTACAAGATATTAATATTGTACAGCAAATTACAAATAAATTGAGAAGTAGGGAGCCGTCTCGTACTCCTGAGCAATATTTAACGCAAACAAAGTCGTTCTATCACAATATACGCGGGGATTAATAAAGATTTAATACCGAAGTTTGCAAGAAATTATAATAAGTACGCATGTTACTGGGAACAAAACATTTTCCTTAAAGAGAAATGTTAATTACGAGGTCCTCGTGCAGCCTCTAATTCCAGCATTTTTGTAGAGACGACCAGTGTAAGCTGACCCCAGCTCATTAGTCCTACGAGCGGGCAAGCTACGAGTTAGGGCTTTCTTTTAATTTTATATTCTTTGAACCACCTTGACGTATGAAAGGTCATCGACCTTCTATTGTCACCTTTGCCTTATGAGCATAATTTTAAAGTAACTCAGCATAGCTCACGGTGTGGAATAAATAGTTTAAACTCATAATATTATAAAATAGGCTAATACATGAATGTTACTTCTCTTTACCATTCGACCTAATTTGTTGTTTACATGAATATATTCGTACTATTGAACTTTGTTTCATATGTAAAATAACAGATCGGACTGCAGAGAAGTAATTGTAAACAAAAAACTATTATCACATCAAGGCGTCGCCATTTAAAATCCAATATGTCGCGCAGTGACACGGCCACAGATCAGCGTTGACGCGACTGCAGTGCGTTAACCGTTTTATTTTCAAGTAAAAGGTTATTGCAATGTTTTGTAAAATTATAAAACAAATGGAATATTCGAGATAAGGCTTTATTACGTCGTCCTGCTCGTAAAGCCGAGTGCCGGCTGAATTGGTGAATTTATTGCCTTCCGAGAGGCTTCGAGGTCGGGCGCGATTTACGGCGCGACGACTCACTTCAAATTGAATAAAAACTCATTAAAAATAACTCACGTGTGTTCCTGTCGGCTGATGTATTCCAACATTAGCGGGGAGCCATTCGTTCCCGCGCAGAAAGTACTGAACAATTTGTTAAGACGATAATTTATATTTTGTACTGAACCCCGAGCTGGAGCTGCATTTTATATTATTCGAGTAAATCACTATTGCATTTCGCTATTCGACACGTCAATTAAGTATATAAAAATCAAAATAAGAGACGTTGCTGGAAAAGTGAATTCTATGTATTTTATTCTTAGCTTCAATTTAAACTACC
The DNA here is from genome assembly GCA_907164665.1 of Colias nastes. Taxonomy (NCBI): domain Eukaryota; kingdom Metazoa; phylum Arthropoda; class Insecta; order Lepidoptera; family Pieridae; genus Colias; species Colias nastes. The sequence continues at coordinate 10,344 of CAJQZM010045018.1, forward strand.
GTAAACGTAAAGAAATTGATTATTTAAAATAAAATAAATATCTTTATTTGCATAAGATTTGCATAATGTGTGTACAAAGATAACAAAGTTTAGTATAGAATGTGATTAAATATTCTGTAAAACAAAAACTACTCAAATTGATTGTCAACTTTTTCGAAAAATACAATTTTATAACTTTAATATACAGTTCTTCATTAACGTGGAACTAGAAGATGCAAAATTAAAATGTAATTTAATTATTTAAATGGAGGGACACTGTGCCATACATTTTTAATTGAAAAATAATTATCGTCTCTCTATGTTATCACACTCAAGCACAATTAATTTTAATTATTGATTCTTCTTCGTACTAACTTATTGTTGGATATGCATAATGAATAATAAATGAAACTTTCTTCGATAATTATAATGAAATAATTGTAACCGTTTATTATATAACACAGGCTAATATTAATTGTATTTTTACTAACAGTAAAGTATTTTTTCTTTTCTTTTCAAAACATAAAGGAGGATAATATCTATACATCAACATATTTTCTCACCAATACAAAATAACTCAGTAAAATAAATATAATAATACAATATTCAGAGCTAACTATAACAAGGGGGCGTGTACACTCAAAAAGCCATACGTTACTGCAATATGTGAGCTCATGTCCACCCTCGTCAGGGTAAGCAGCTTTCCAACTTAGCGCCGCGTCAGGACTCGAGCGCACTGTATGTATGCTCGAATACTAGTTTGTGTTTCTGTTTATCAACTTAGCAATTTATTATATTTTGTTTCGCGAAAATATTTCTTTATATGTAGCGCATGAATGGTGTCAATTGTTTTTATTTATCTATTTATCAATCAATCTGGTGAAGTTAGTTTTCGAGGTATATAAAGATCTTCGATTTAAATCGTTAAATCGTCCGAATAAAACAATAAAAAATCAAAATAAGTAAAATTCCAGTAACTAGAGCTATTTTCGACTTTGCGGATGTTAGGTTAAACTGTTATTGTTTTGATCATTTGCATGTAAAATATGTTTACCATATCCTTATTTAGTATGTTAATTTCTCGTTGGTTAACGGTCAACCGGTTTCAATTATCATCAATGTGTAATGTTTGGAAGTAGATTATGAACCTTGAAACTATTGCTTCTATTTTGAGAATATAACATCTGTCATCTGTCAGCCATGTCGTACATAATAGCATAATGCTGCTTTTTAATCGTTCATAGTTCATACAGACATAATAGTGTCTATCAATATGAAGACAGTTACAATAGCACTTTCATGTCTTTATGAGAACGGTAAGTTAGAAATCAATACCGACGACGATCCAACAAATTTTAAAACAAACCTACTACTTTTGAAAACAATGAATTTCATTAAATAAATGAACCCAATACGTCACGCTATAGTTATTTATTACTTGCCTCCTTTGCCTGAATTTACAAAATATAGAGCTAAGGACGTAGTGACAAGTGATAAGTTTAGAATTAAGTTTTATATATGTACGGTTTGGCGTATGCCGTAAATAAATAAATAAATAAAATATTGTCAAGTTTTACATTAGCAATGCGTCGCACAGAGCCACGTGAAGTGGGGAACGAGATGCGGTTTCGGCAAATTAATTACATTAATTACGAAGCTATTTGTACAGTTCGATCGGTTAACCGCAGCCGCTTCACTCCCCACTCGCTAGCTAAGCGAACTAATCCTTGTTACATTTTTAATTGTGCTCAGGGCCATTTAGTGTTATGTCATTTCTGATTGATATCGGTTTTAAATTAACTATTCTACTTACTAAAGTACGCATCCTATGTTACAAACGCATTGATATGTTGATATTACGGTCATGACTTGATCTGTAAAACAGATGTTGTTATTACTAAATGAAATCTATTATTTTGTACATGATTTATATCTACGTGGTTACAACTGCAAACCAATAGCAAAATGCATTCTGAAAGTAATTTATCCGTGTATTTCGAACTGTTCATGAAAGTCCTTGAATATTCCGTAGAACAGAAGAAATTCCATACTTCAATATTCGTATTTTTAGTCACAACCCCGAGAATTAGAATAGATGTTCATGTTCTCAGAATTAGAATAGATGTTCTTGATTATTTCGCAAAACCCATTTCGAACAAATCGACGAATCATTCATTTGTTAAGCTTCCAAAAAGGGAATAAAGCAACCATTTAGAATCTGGGATACACGTGATCTTTCGAAAATATCTCCCGAAACAAGTATAACAGATTACTAGTTCAAAAATATCGGACATTGAGAAAATATCAGAACATTTTTCGTTTTGAGCGAATTTATTCGGGACTCGATGTTGTCAGACATCACGATGACGTAATTTCCCAACAAACGCTAAGATGTTTGTCTTTCCCAGCGAGTAACAGTTTTATTGATGTCTCATATAAATCGAGCTCTTTCGTTTACACCAAATACTTGAGGATTATAATTCCATGAAAATTCGATTTTGATTGAATAACAATTGGTATAAATGTAACTTGTGTATGTCTTATCGAGAATTTCAAAATATCTCTTTAATTATTTACTAATTAAATATTATTATTTTGAAATCTTCCTTCACTTGAGAAACTAATAATAATTGATAATTTACGTGTGTATAATATTTATTAACAAGAGAATAAAAACATATGAGCCAACCTTACACATTTACTATACACATCGAAGCTTCTGCCAAAACTATTAAGCAAGTATAAAGCGTGGCTGAAACAGGCGTTAAGTTGTTGACCAAAGTATTAAGGACGCTATAACGTATTTTTACAAAAACACGCTGTTTTTCGGTACCATTTTAACTTAAAGCAATTACACGTGAGAACATAGTAATATCTTAATTTAAAGATAATATATTCAGCTCTACGTTCATCTTATAAAAATGGTACGACGTCATACAAAATTGTCGCTGAAATACGATTTTCCCAGCACAATAATCGCATAAAATGCAAAAAAATGGGGTCTAAACCGGTACCATTTTAAGAAAATTTAAAGCCTAATCTATCTTCTTACCTATAAATTATTGAGGGATATATAGTCCTTTATATATGGTGTAATTTTTATGAATCTAAATCAAAATTTTATTTCAATAATGAGCTAAATTAAAAATACTTGTCGATTTCTTCATACATTTTGTTCTCGCGGTTCGTCAGACCGCGCTCAGAAGCGCTCTTGGAAGGACGGGTGTATCGCTCCTCGTGCCAAAAATAAAAACGAAATAAAAAAGATTATTGTGCGTGCACTGTCTTTTTCGTGATTTGAAATATTTGATACTTTTTAGGAGTAAACTGTATAAGTTTCATATTCCAATTATTTGTAATTTAAAATTATGTTTTAAAAATTACCTTGCCTGAGATCCTCTTTTTTATGGGTTGTTGAAGGGATTGGTGGGGGGTAAAGCAATTTGACAAAACTTAAATCCAAAATGGCGCCGACGAAAATTTTACATCTTTTCGTCATGGGTGTCATTTT
>CAJQZM010045020.1:0-13343 GCA_907164665.1 Colias nastes
CAATACGTAGCTCGTAGCGCGTCGTAGCTGATATCGCGTAACGATTCCAATTACCCGCTACGCTTCTAATGATGTAGGGAAACTATTAATATAAGCTGGAATTATAAATACCTCCGAGACTGCAGTTCCAAGCTATTGTCTACAACTTCCTACAACTCTACTTTGTATATTGCAATAACTTAGTGCTCAGACATTTAAATATGGCCGTAATCTTTGAGTAAGAACTGAGAATCTTATGTTAAATATTATCGTGGTGAAGGGAGGATATTTATTTGTTCGCAAGTGTTTCTTTTTATGATTTATCCATAGCTTTTTGGTGTTCAATCAGCACACAAAAATAAAACACAAAAAAAAGACGTGTGGCACTCGGGGACTGCCGCGGTAAAGCTATTGCATAGCATGCCTTCAAGCCACACCTCCGAGCCCGTCGGAGTAGGGAGCGTGAGGTTTTTTCGTTACGGAATTTCTCGATTCGGTCCCTGCGCTCAAGGCTCGCGATAGAAGCTATGCAATAGCTTAATAAGATTTGTAAAATTAAATGAAACGTCTGAATGAATACATGATGCACAAATTGTATAGTTTATTTCATTTTTACAAATCTGACAATAATCATGCATAGAGACATATGCTTCAATATCACAAAGTGAATGCATATCGATATCTATAGCTTTATAATATAAAAATACATGTTCTATTGACACAAGCCCGATGGGAGTGTCCCACTCCCCGGTCCCCGTCCCCGTCCCCCGGCCTACTACCCGGCCTATACGCACTCACCTCGCTGTGATAACACGGCCTATCAATAAAGTAGATTTTGATAGCAGCAGTGTATTCTATCTTGTCATTACAAGTGTTTCATAAGATGTGAAATACATACATAAAGAACAACAATTTCTTAATTATCCACTACATGTTAACTATGTGATTTTGTGTGTGTGTGCGTGTGTGTATATGTTTACTGAAGGAAATATAAAACATAAAAGAGAATACTGAAATCGATTAATCTATCTAGGCAAATATCATAGGAACATAAATATAGAATTGTTAAACTTAGAACATATAAAGTTTAAAAGTTCATATAAAAACTATCTTTCCATAATAACGAACGGCTACATGCATAATAGTTTGATTGGTATTTAAAAAAAGATTTGTGACATTCACCCATACGTGATCTTTATCAAAAATAGTCTCCATTCATTTTAACAATAAAACAATTTTAAGCAATTATATTGTGGGTAGTAAGTAATAAAATATTTATTGAATCCAATACCTATCTTTCTATTTACAGTATCGTATTATCTTCGTAATATATTTTTATCGATCTCATCTGGCCAAGTTTCTACAGTATCGTATTATTATTTATCGATCTCATGTGGCCAAGTTTCGTGATCTCAAATAAGAATTCCAACCCTGTGTGACACTGACAAAAATAGCAACACGTATCGTTATATCGGCTGCGGGTCTAAAGACGGGGCATTACTTGTGCGTCAGAATGGCAGAGGTCGCCATTTGTCATGCATTTGCCATTAAACAGATTCCGGGATAGCGGCAAAATATTGCTCAACCCGCAGCCTGAGGACACTTTTGAGGATCCTCGATAGCGTTATTAAGATATTTCGATATAGATCTTTGAATTGTTACGGTTTACAACCTAAGATTTTTGGGAAACGACAACTACAAAATTGAATTTATTAGTTTATTTAAATATTGTTTAAATATTTAGTCTCATTTATTTTCATAAAGTTTTAACATCCTGTTCACTTGTGGTTGATTGGGTGCATAATACATAGGTAGTTATGATAGCAATGTAATAATGAACTTACGTAGAATATATTATTAAGATAGGTATACCGGCTGAAAAATATAAGCATCGTGAATAAGTAACATAGTATCAATATTTTTTTAAATTACTTAAAATTTAGCTTTATTTAATTATAATAATCATTTAAGTGAAAGCTACATAAATGCCTCAATAATTGAATCTGAATGTAGGTACACAAACAGCATTGAGCCCTTTACAATCCAATCAAAACTTTTCGATTCACCGCGTAACTGCATTCCATTCTTCAATGTTTCTGAATTATTGCCTTCCTGAATATATTTCAGAAATAACAGTCAGTTGCATATATCTCACGCTGTAAGAGGCCGTGACTGGCCGGCGGCCAGCGCGGACGTGACTCACTTGGCTGAAAGCGATCGAATCCAGGCGCTTTGTAATGTATGATAATGTACGTATCTATAGCTAGAAATGTCTGTTCCTTAACAAAATGAAAGTCACGTGTGAAATGGCCTCGGCTCCGCCTGGGTTAAAAATACCGGTGCGGTAATCTAGGTTACTGGGATAATAAAAACCCCTATGCATAGTTTATGTAGCTTGTAAGTTATACAATACTACATCGATGTACATATCCTTTTAGATCGAAGAAGAAATAAATTTAATTATTTTAACAAGGGCTAAATTTTGGGCTAAATAGAACGTCAATTGAATAAATTAGTTGTTTTGATAATATCATTCACTCATTCATCTTAATGTCTCTATAATTGACACTACTAAGCAAAAAACAAAAATAAAGTGTCAATCACAACTCAATCAACTAAACTAGTCGTACGCCATTAGGTACTATTGATAATTCCTCATATTGTTACAATATTGAATAAGAGCTATATAAAATAAAGTTATATTTATACATAAATTATTATTGTTTTCCGATTAACGTCTGCGCCCTGCAGTCGAAATTTCAGGTTAAAAATTAATATGTAATTATTAAGTCTTTATTATACCGATGAAGTCTTTAATTATTATTATAATAATTCTCTTAACAAGTTTTACATTTAATCGAGTTCTTCATAATTAAAAATTTCACGAAAAGTTGTAATTATAATAGATTTTCCTTTCATCAGCTTAGTATCTACTTAATAATTTTGGTAAATTAAATTCAGTGTCATTTAATTATACGAGTAAATTGAACTTCAAAATGCAACTAAAAATATCAAATTCTCTAGATAAATTAAAGAGATTCAATTTATGTCGCACTTTTCTTATGTACAAGGTCTACACATCAACTTCGTCTCTACATTTTTTTCCTTTGCTCTTGTTTTCTGTATTATACCTAATTATTACGTATTACTCGAGTGGGAACTAATATGTGCTAATTGCATAAATATTGTAATTATAAATATCACCACAATACAAAAGCACAATCAGAAGTTTTTATTTTGTACTTTTACATTACATTTATGAAAAATCGTTATTTTTAGATTGTAAGTGGGCAGATTCTCTTCCTATACTTAATAGTTGAGCTCGTGTAAGCTCACAGTGGCGCCCTCTGACGGCGCTCGAATAACTTCTGCCGAACTAATGAATTATTATAAGTTGACACATACATTACGGTCATATTGTGAACTTCCTACACTCTGTGATTATTGATGACTTTGGTTGAAATAGGTTATTAAGCGGTAGAAATTTAGTATTTACACATTAATTAATTATTTTTTTTGTGAAATATGTGTGTAAAAATTAACGTATCTTTTGTTTTTTTTTTTAGGTAAGCAACAATAGCAAAACATCTTCAAAAGGTTAAGTTTGCGTAAAAGGTGAGAAAATAGTTCTTTACAAAGTTCAGTTATTCTTCTTCTCTATCTATCTTGATGACTGAACATTATTTTAAGCACTGAATATAGGCAAGACTAAATAAAAATGTCTATAAATGCAGAATGCGTATTTTATAAATTTTCCTGAAAACTCATCAAATCAAATAATAGGTACATTATATGAACCTTAAAACAGTAATTTCAGCACTGCCCTTTTATTGATGTGACAAGTATAACAGGTCTGTATATTACAAACACACGAAACAGAGAGGCTAAGCCGTCAGCGAGCTGCGGATATAAATGATAGTCACCAAACATTTGTCCACGTCACTCTTCTAATGATTATATTTTTCACTCCTTTCTTATAAGAGCAGTGGAAACTTACCTTTGTTTTTATCCGACTGAATTTGTAATAAATAATGTTCTAGTTCTGAAATAAATACTAGTAAAATAACGACTACTGTCGTGTTTCGTAATAAAGGCTTCACATATTATCTTTTTTCAGACCTTTTTTTGTAAACAAGAAAGTGATATGTCTGAAAAACATATCCTTCTGGAATAGAAATGTGAATTGACGTAGACGTCACAAATAGTAATATTTAGTTTATTATCATTCAAATGCTTTAAAAATAAGATATTTCTAAATAATAGAAAATAATCAATCCCGCCTCGTAGTATCTTTTATAAAAAAAAAAATCAATTTGAAAGATGATTTATTCGCCTAATATACTTATACAGACAGTTTTGTGTATTTGTAATTATAAAGATGACACATAGACAGGCAATTTGAAATATTTATCGTTGCGTGCTTGCGTGGTATACGGCAGAAATAGCGCACATTTGTGAAAAGGGAGTGAATAAGCCGAGGAGTGGAGAATGATAATATTTAGAGTTGCCGAGGTTATTAAATATAACGACTTCGCTAGTTTGGCTTAGTAATTTCATAATTATAGTGAAACAAAATGAATAATTGCGTTCACTGTTCTTGCTCTAGTTTTGGCATAAAAATAACATACTTATTTAACAAAAATAAAAGACGCAAATTCGACGCTCATCCAAATTATAAACTCGTCACAAGCAGATATAAAACTGTCCCACGATTAGCTCTTGAACAAACACATTATAATAACAACTACCCAGTTACAAATAGACGTATCCCTACATACTCTTCCTAAATCCCAGGAATGTCAAGGCCCATAACACGGTAACAAACAAGAGCCTTTTAACCTAGCTTAATGATCGCCGTGGCACGGACTGAAGCACCATATCTAGGTGGCCCGTCCCTAATTTGTCTCGTCCCAACTAGGACCTTCTTAATTACACCCATTGTTTACTTTCCGCCGGTTTTTTAGCCATATATCAAGTCGGGGATCATAGTAACGGTAAAAAGACCATTTTCTGCTTTTATCCCGCGTTTCGGCGACACTGTCGGGTTTTTCATTCAAGTCGCCTATCTACGGTTGTTTTAATGTTGATAAATTGCGAAAACATATCATTTTAAAAATACAACAGCTTAAATTCTATTTTGTATATGAAAGCTGAAACTTTGTTCGTTTGTAATTACTGTTTTCATACATTGTATGTAAATAGGGCATAATTGAGATTCAAAACTTTCTCTGAAGACAATAACTCCGGGGAAATTAAAGGATCTTGTGTAAGGAACAATATAAAATATACTCATAGAACATGATAATAAGATGTTTATAATTTAACTCTCTCTCTCTCTCTCTCTGTTATATTCTTATATCATCTTACTATTCTAAATGAGTGCTAGTTTATTTTACATTTGAAATTATAAAGTCCTTTCACCCATGACCCAGCCCTACTAATAGGTCCCACAAATATACATTATTATTATCTCCATTATAACACACTATCACTCACACTGTATCAACTCACAACTGTAGTAACGCAATATACGCTTTCCATTACGCGCTCAGTTCGGAGACAAGTAGAGTCGCTCGTATAAATCAAGCCGTCTAATTAATTCACGCGACGTCAACACTATCTATCACCAGCGTCACTTCCGCTAACAGCGCTTAGTGAAGGCGACTGGGCGACTGTAATATTTATGTCATCTTTCAGTTTCACGGCTAGCGCGAAACAAATTAATCGAACGGACGTGAACCATTCATTAATCCTTTCGTTTATGTCTAAATTATGGAATACACTTGGAATTAGAATTTTAAAGGAACTATGTTTTTTAATTAAAGGCAATTTATTGGTTTATCAAACCTCTTTGTTTCTATCTATTTGTCTCGAGAATTCCTTTACAATGTGTAGTTTGTTGAGCCTATCTGGGATAAGTCATTCAACGTCTATACGACTAGACGCCCAGTGGGTAGTGTACTGTTACATCTATTGTAGAGAGTAACAAATGTTACAATACAGTACTATATTATTATAAATAGATAATATTTGGTGAGTGGTCTAACACAGTTGGCTAATTAATACGTACTAATCGTTGTGGATTCTATGGTTGGAAACAAACAAGACAGGCAAATATACGAATCAATAAGCTATATTTTTTAGCATCTTTTGAGCAATTTTTGAGCATTTTCTTCCCCTACTTAACCACCACGTAATATTCAAAATTTCACGGAGATCTTTACATATAAAACAATTGCGTAACCTGGATGAAAAAGATTTTCAACTGCACACGCTCACACAAAAAACCTTACCATAAATTATATCCTATAAATATAAAAATTTAAAGCCAGCTAAGATTGCATCGCTCGAACAATCTGTATGGTTGTCTCAAACGTGCCAATGCTGAGATTCGAACGGGCGATACCGCGCACGCCGCGACCCTATCTCTCCCCGATGGAGTGCGAAATTTAAGGGTTGTTATTCGAGCTTAATCGACGATCGTTTGATAAGTAGGTTAAGGAATGGCTTGGTAAATGATTCTACGTGTGGATTTGAAAATTTTGTGTCACATTTTGCATAAACAGATAAAGTACTAGGACAAAGCTACGCATTGTTTACCAAATTTATGAATGTGTAAAATTTGTTGTTAATTAATGTTAATAAAAATCGGACAACTTTTTGAAACTCTCTTCTTCTTAAAATAATAATTGTTATTCATATCTCACAAATGTAATTTTAATAAATTGTAAAATCTTTTATACATTTAAGTGGCGCTATTTCTTAGTATTTTTTATTAACAAAGATTAATGACAGACAAAGCGCAAATGAAAAGAACACAATCGTCCATAATTCCGAGCAAGTAGCTTAGGAACCGCTTCACAATCACAATGAAACCACAAAAGCCATTAAATTAAACTCAAAACGACCGATTCGAGAATTTTAAATGAACATTTATAAAAGTTATATTCTTAGCGCGAACACTGGATCTTATAATTGAGATCGTCTACAAACTAGCTGAGTACCGCTCCAATATTATTATGAAGACCTCTCAACCTCCTTATTTCGCTCCTGAGTTTAAACATAAGCTTATTTTCGCATAATATGAGTAAATACAAGCAAGCTTTATAATGCCACTTGAAATTTTGTAATAACGGAATTATTAGCAGACGTGGGATGCTTTAAGAAACAATTTAAGGAAATAATAAATAATTCCCTCTTAACTTCTTCGTATGTTGAAAACATGAAAAATAATAATTAAATTGCTAAGTTTATATAAAAATATTATTTTTACACTCGTATGAATCTTTACTCTCACCTCATCTATGAAGAGTTCTTTCTCTTCCACTTTATTAAATCCTATTGTTTCGTCTCTTATTACATGTTGATGAATCTAATATCATTATTGTTTTGTGTTGTTAGGTGATGTTCGAAATAATGGGAATTGAACATATTACCATCCAGTGAAATACTTCTTTTTCAATTGATATAAATAGATAGGTAAGTAAAATCTGCTACCAATAATTGTACTTTCCACATATATTTTGTATATATTGTCATGTGCGTGAAGCTCACCATTCTTTCAACTTACACCCCCTACACAAAGACAACCAGAAATATTCGCTCGCAAAAGATAATTTAACTGCAGTATTTTATGGGGGCAATGACGAGTAACAGATGTCCTTACGTCCGGGGAAACAATGCGGCGTGCTTTTTGTCCCGGGTGAATACGCGGTAAATAATTACCACGATAATCGACCTCACCCCACGACTCATCTTTTGCTGTGGCCGTTTTTGCACTCCGTAATGACGTAGATATGGTATTATCATGATTATTCTGTTAGTTTTTGTAGTTTTTTAATTTATTTATTTATTTTTTGATGTCTCTTTAAATGTACTTACACAACTTTGCAAGAAAATCAAAAAATAAATGCACTCGATGGTTACATAACTGAAATATTATGTTAATTCTGTAATATCTTAATTCTACAACATGTATTTACGACCTTAGCTGGTCGGTCAGAAATAATGTAGATAGATTAAGCGAAGTTTCTTTAATATTATTATTTATTTTATTTTATGTAACAGTCAAAACCATAGCTTCTGTATTAAAGTAATATAAACAAATTTCAAGTTAAAGTATATAGCTACCATTACGAAGGGCACTTTAACGAATTAGTAATAAATTAGGAATGGTAACTAAACTTCACAATGAGTCCGTAAAGTCGTGGCCCAAGTAGTAAATCGTGGCCATTCATAAGTTCTCTCTTAAAGCGGGACGTCAAATTTCATGTTCGTTATCTCTGTTAGCACTTGTCGGGAAAAGTCGTAAGAGAATTAAAGGTATTAATAGTTATAATTGTATATATTAAACTTTCGGCCCGCGTACATATACAACTCGTCAAGTATTCACATAGTAGGTATTTTAAAGTAAATCATATTAACACACATAATAATATAACGAAAATAGTATACCTTTCAAAGATATTATACATCAACTTTGTGTCTCTATGCTGTTTATCAAAATATTAAGTTCATTCGTTTAAACCAGAAACTATACATGACCTTTATCAATATTAAGCAAAGATACATTACAAAGGCTTATTCACACAATCATAAAAATTGAAATAAGAATTTATTATTAACGAAATTTTGATTTTTTTAAATTTGAGATTTAATTTAATTTCTTAGAAATTTCATAAAATTGCTTTTAATTTCTCTGCTCGTTGCAATCGCCGAAATGGGAAAATTGCAATTTCACCGAATGGTTAGAATCATAAACCAAATTCTTTTCAAATAATATACTTGTTCGAAATCAAAAATACTTTCTAATAAATATCGTGTATTTGAAAATGAATTTGATAAAAACTTTAAATATCAATTTAAAAAGTGGAAGATATTAATATTGTACAGCAAATAACAAATAAATTGAGAAGTAGGGAGCCGTCTCGTACTCCTGAGCAATATTTTACGCAAACAAAGTCGTTCTATCACAATATACGCGGGGATTAATAAAGATTTAATACCGAAGTTTGCAAGAAATTATAATAAGTACGCATGTTACTGGGAACAAAACATTTTCCTTAAAGAGAAATGTTAATTACGAGGTCCTCGTGCAGCCTCTAATTCCAGCATTTTAGCAGAGACGACCAGTGTAAGCTGACCCCAGCTCATTAGTCCTACGAGCGGGCAAGCTACGAGTTAGGGCTTTCTTTTAATTTTATATTCTTTGAACCACCTTGACGTATGAAAGGTCATTGACCTTCTATTGTCACCTTTGCCTTATGAGCATAATTTTAAAGTAACTCAGCATAGCTCACGGTGTGGAATAAATAGTGTAAACTCATAATATTATAAAATAGGCAATAATACCTGAATGTTATTTTTCTTTACCATTCGTACCTTATTTGTTGTAGTATATCTATGTAAAATAACAGATCGGACTGCAGAGAAGTAATTGTAAACAAAAAACTATTATCACATCAGCGCATCACCATTTAAAATCCAATATGTCGCGCAGTGACACGGCCACAGATCAGCATGGACGCGACTGCAGTGCGTTAACCGTTTTATTTTCAAGTAAAAGGTTATTGCAGTGTTTTGTAGAATTATAAAACAAATGGAATATTCGAGATAAGGCTTTATTACGTCGTCCTGCTCGTAAAGCCGAGTGCCGGCTGAATTGGCGAATTTATTGCCTTCCGAGAGGCTTCGAGGTCGGGCGCGATTTACGGCGCGACGACTCACTTCAAATTGAATAAAAACTCATTAAAAATAACTCACGTGTGTTCCTGTCGCTGAATGTATTCCCACATTAGCGGGGAGCCATTCGTTCCCGCGCAGAAAGTACTGAACAATTTGTTAAGACGATAATTTATATTTTGTACTGAACCCCGAGCTGGAGCTGCATTTTATATTAGTCGAGTAAATCACTATTGCATTTCGCTATTCGACACGTCAATTAAGTATATAAAAATCAAAATAAGAGACGTTGCTGGAAAAGTGAATTCTATGTATTTTATTCTTAGCTTCAATTTAAACTACCGTAAACGTAAAGAAATTGATTATTTAAAATAAAATAAATATCTTTATTTGCATAAGATTTGCATAATGTGTGTACAAAGATAACAAAGTTTAGTATAGAATGTGATTAAATATTCTGTAAAACAAAAACTACTCAAATTGATTGTCAACTTTTTCGAAAAATACAAATTATATAACTTTAATATACAGTTCTTCATTAACGTGGAACTAGAAGATGCAAAATTAAAATGTAATTTAATTATTTAAATGGAGGGACACTGTGCCATACATTTTTAATTGAAAAATAATTATCGTCTCTCTATATGTTATCACACTCAAGCACAATTAATTTTAATTATTGATTCTTCTTCGTACTAACTTATTTTTAGATATGCATAATGAATAATAAATGAAACTTTCTTCGATAATTATAATGAAATAATTGTAACCGTTCATTATATCGTAACACAGGTTAATATTAATTGTATTTTACTAACAGTAAAGTATTTTTTTTCTTTTCTTTTCAAAATACATCAACATATTTTCTCACTAATACAAAATAACTCAGTAAAATAAATATAATAATACAATATTCAGAGCTAACTATAACAAGGGGGCGTGTACACTCAAAAAGCCATACGTTACTGCAATATGTGAGCTCATGTCCACCCTCGTCAGGGTAAGCAGCTTTCCAACTTAGCGCCGCGTCAGAACTCGAGCGCACTGTATTGCTCGAATACTAGTTTGTGTTTCTGTTTATCAGCTTAACAATTTATTATATTTTGTTTCGCGAACATATTTCTTTATATGTAGCGTATGAATGGTGTCAATTGTTTTTATTTATCTATTTATCAATCAATCTGGTTAAGATGAAGTTAGTTTTCGAGGTATATAAAGATCTTCGATTTAACTCGTTAAATCGTCCGAATAAAACAATAAAAAATCAAAATAAGTAAAATTCCAGTAACTAGAACTATTTTCGACTTTGCGGAAGTTAGGATAAACTGTTATTGTTTTGATCATTTGCATGTAAAATATGTTTACCATATCCTTATTTAGTATGTTAATTTCTCGTTAGTTAACGGTCAACCGGTTTCAATTATCATCAATGTGTAATGTCTGGAAGTAGATTATGAACCTTGAAACTATTGCTTCTATTTTGAGAATAAACTTTTTACTACTATTACATCTCTAGGTAGAGCCATGTCGTACATAATGACAAACTTTTTAGTCGTACATACAGACAAGCACTTTCATGTCTTCAAGACAACGGTGAGTTAGAAATCAAAACCGACGACGATTCAATAATATTTAAAACAAACGTGCGTACTGCGTCTGAAAATAATGAATTTCATGAAATAAATGAACCCAATACGTCACGCTATCATTATTTATCACTTGGCTCCTTAACTTTAAATATTGTCAAGTTCTACATTAGCAATGCGTCGCACAGAGCCACATGAAGTGGGGAACGAGATGCGGTTTCGGCAAATTAATTACGTTAATTACGAAGCTATTTGTACAGTTCGATCGGTTAACCGCAGCCGCTTCACTCTCGACTCGCTAGCTAAGCGAACTAATCCTTGTTACATTTTTAATTGTGCTCAGGGCCACTTAGTGTCTTGTTATGTCATTTCTGATTGATATCGGTTTTAAATTAACTATTCTACTTACTAAAGTACGCATCCTATGTTACAAAGGCATTAATATGTTGATATTACGGTCATGACTTGATCTGTAAAACAGATGTTGTTATTACTAAATTAAATCTATTATTTTGTACATGATTTATATCTACGTGGTTACAACTGCAAACCAATAGCAAAATGCATTCTGAAAGTAATTTATCCGTGTATTTCAAACTGTTCATGAAAGTTCTTAAATAATCCGTAAAACAGAAAAAATTCCATACTTCAATATTCGTATTTTTAGCCACAACCCCGAGATTTTTCTCAGAATTAGAATAGATGTTCTTGATTATTTCGCAAAACCCATTTCGAACAAATCGACGAATCATTCATTTGTTAAGCTTCCAAAAAGGGAATAAAGCAACCATTTAGAATCTGGGATACACGTGATCTTTCGAAAATATCTCCCGAAACAAGTATAACAGATTACTAGTTCAAAAATATCGGACATTGAGAAAATATCAGAACATTTTTCGTTTTGAGCGAATTTATTCGGGACTCGATGTTGTCAGACATCACGATGACGTAATTTCCCAACAAACGCTAAGATGTTTGTCTTTCCCAGCGAGTAACAGTTTTATTGATGTCTCATATAAATCGAGCTCTTTCGTTTACACCAAATACTTGAGGATTATAATTCCATGAAAATTCGATTTTGATTGAATAACAATTGGTATAAATGTAACTTGTGTATGTCTTATCGAGAATTTCAAATGTCTCTTTAATTAGTTACTTATTAATTATTATTATTTTGAAATCGTCCTTCACTTGAGAACCTAATAATAATTGATAATTTACGCGTGTATAATATATTTATTAGCAAGAGAATAAAACATAATATTATGAGCGGGCGGTACACATTTACTATACACATCGAAGCTTCTGCCAAAACTATTAAGCAAGTATAAAGCGTGGCTGAAACAGGCGTTAAGTTGTTGACCAAAGTATTAAGGACGCTATAACGTATTTTTACAAAAACACGCTGTTTTTCGGTACCATTTTAACTTAAAGCAATTACACGTGAGAACATAGTAATATCTTAATTTAAAGATAATATATTCAGCTCTACGTTCATCTTATAAAAATTGTACGACGTCATACAAAATTGTCGCTGAAATACGATTTTCCCAGCACAATAATCGCATAAAATGCAAAAAAATGGGGTCTAAACCGGTACCATTTTAAGAAAATTTAAAGCCTAATCTATCTTCTTACCTATAAATTATTGAGGGATATATAGTCCTTTATATATGGTGTAATTTTTATGAATCTAAATCAAAATTTTATTTCAATAATGAGCTAAATTAAAAATACTTGTCGATTTCTTCATACATTTTGTTCTCGCGGTTCGTCAGACCGCGCTCAGAAGCGCTCTTGGAAGGACGGGTGTATCGCTCCTCGTGCCAAAAATAAAAACGAAATAAAAAAGATTATTGTGCGTGCACTGTCTTTTTCGTGATTTGAAATATTTGATACTTTTTAGGAGTAAACTGTATAAGTTTCATATTCCAATTATTTGTAATTTAAAATTATGTTTTAAAAATTACCTTGCCTGAGATCCTCTTTTTTATGGGTTGTTGAAGGGATTGGTGGGGGGTAAAGCAATTTGACAAAACTTAAATCCAAAATGGCGCCGACGAAAATTTTACATCTTTTCGTCATGGGTGTCATTTT